>CABHPP010140873.1:0-25733 GCA_902168425.1 Peromyscus attwateri | reverse complement strand
AAGGCATGGAGGTAGGTGGATTGTGGGGTAAGGAGGTTCTGTGATGAAATGGCAAATGGAAAACCCTGATTAGAATATACTGTATGAGAAAATTGATTTTCAATAAAAAATGCCCCAAATGATCTTCTTTCCCAAATATATGAATATTTGAGAATATTGCTATCAAATAAGGGGGAAGGGGAGAAAAATATCTCTATGGCCTTCATGGGTGGTATATCATCAACCCTTCAAAGTGGGTTGCATTTTCTCCTTCTTTATGGTATCTTGGGCAGTTGAAATAGTCGTGGACCAATGAGGGTCTGTGTGGTAGGGTCCTGTTCACTTTGGGGGAGGAGGCGAGTAGGTGCGGAGTCAACAACACAGACTCTGGGAGGATGTTGAAACAACAAGCTCAGTTTATTGAGGAAGAGGCAAGCCTTATATACCTTCCACTCCACCCACAGGGGAAAGCCTGATGAACATGCATCTGCGGGTGTGACATGGCTGCCACTCATTAGTCCAGGTCATCTCAGATCATGTCTCAGCTGCTGTTGCTAAGGCTCTTAGCAAGACCCAAGTTGGCTCTCAGCTCTCAGAAAGTATCTTACTGTATCTTATTACAGTATCTTGCTGGCCCTCAAGCCTGTTAGGGCTAAGTCATTCCACAGGTCTGGATCTTATAGGTTTTTGCCTTACCTTCCAATCACCCACCTCCACTCAGTTAAAATGGAGGCAATGATTTTAACATGAATTGCTAAATGATCTTATTAATAATAAAAAAAAAACCAGAGCCAGATATTAGGGTGAAAGCTGAATGACCAGAGAAACAGAACAAGCCACAGCCAACCTTACCTCACCAACTCCTCAGCTGATCCTGTTTCCAATAATCCTCAGATTGAAAGCCTCTATGAGTCCTCACCCGTAAGGGTCTAAGTTGAACTGCTGATCAGTTCTTGTATCCTCATGCCTTATATACCATTCTCCACCCAGCCATGCCACTTCCTGTGATTAAAGGTGTGTGCTTTCCAAGCAAAGGCATTAGATCTCAAGTGCTGGGTTTAAAGGTGTGTACCACCACACCTGGCTCTTTTCCCAGTGTGGCCTTGAACTCACAGAGATCCAGATGGATCTCTGCCTCCCAAGTGATAGGATTAAGGTTGTGTGCCACCACTGTCTAGGATCTATGTCTACTCTAGTGGCTGGCTCTGTCCTCTGATCCCAAGGTAAATTTATTAGAGTATACAATATATCACTACAAATCATCACTAGAGAAAAAGGAAAGCTCTTGCCTTCCTCTCATATTCTATAACCCTTAGACTGGTTGGTTGACAGGTCATATCCTCATATTAGACGCATTTGATTAGAAAAAAATGTGTTTTCCAACTTGTGATTATTGGTCTGTGTAAAACAGGCTTTCAGATAATTTATTTTATTTAAGAAAATTTATTTCATTTTACATGCCAACCACTGTTTCCCCTCCCTCCCCTTTCCCCACTCTCCACCCACCTTCCCCCACCTCACCTCTCCATCCACTCCTCATAGGGATTAAGGCCTCCCTCAGGTAGTCAACACAGGCTAGCATACCAAGGTGGGTCAGGACCAAGCCCCTCCCCTGCTGCAACAAGGCTGAGTAAGGCATTCCACCATAGGAAATAGGCTCTAAAAAGCCAGTTCATGTACCCAGGATAAGTCTTGGTCCCATTGCCAGGGGCGCCACAAACAGACCAAGCCACACAACTGTCACCCACATTCAGAGGGTCTAGTATGGTCCCATGCGGGCTCCCCAGCTGTCAGTTCTGAGTCTGTGGGGGGACAAGATCATGATGGGGGGAAGCCATAGAGGCAACTTTCAGAGAACTTTAAGGCCAGGAGTACATGTTTTTGTGTGCTTGGCTCCAACCACCTGTGTGCACCACACAGAGATATACAATCACAGGTGCAGAAAATGAGGCACAAATAAGATAAGCAGTCCAAAATAAACAATCAGAATCACACATACATTATTCAACTGCATCCCTGAAGCCAGAGACAGTCAGAAGCAAGAGTCATACCAGTGAATAAAGATCCCTCTCTCACAGATGACTCCCTTTGGAGAAAGAATATAACTATTACAAAAGCTAAGTAAAATAAACATATAGCAAGATAATTATCATTTATAAGTGCACCCAATTATCCTGGAAGAATCCAGATGTAACAGTCATAGCCGCCTAAACTCTGGCCTAGCAGCTTCCTTTATGGTAAAAGTCTTTGTAATATCTATTTGTATGTCCATTTCCAGCTTCCCGCTTCTGTCTCCTACCCTATATTTCTACCCTCACTCAGGACCATATTTACCTTATACGTAGTGATGTAAATTAGCATAATAGAACACCACTGTCTTTCATGCCCTGTATTCATTTGACTCGCAGAATACTCAAATATCCTGGATGTCTCTTATCATAAATACCTGTTCCTTAGGATTCACTGCCGACTTTGTCTTCTCTCCAGGATGTCCTAATGAATTCTTTGAAAAACTTTTCATACTACTGTTTAATTTGCCTCCCATAATACCGTGTATAATCTACAATTGATAAAAAATTCCATGATTTACTTGAAACTAAATTTATAACATGCTCCTTCATTTTTACTCAAAACTTTTCAGTGTCTTCCTGCTTCACTAAGCAGATCACTTTTTTTTCTGTTTTCTTTCTTTCACTCTTAAAAAGACAAAAAAAAAAAAAACCAAATTTTAAAAAAAGCTGAGGATCCACATGTCTCTACTTCTGAATGCTGTGATTAAAGGCATGTACCACTATTCCTGGCTTGAATAAATTTTTAAAAGACAAAACAAATACCACTTGACATTGAATAACCAATTGGTGGACTCTTCCTTGGGAAAGACCATCTCTGTCACTCCCACCTTTCCTTTCATTCTTAGAGTTCTTTGTGAGGAGCTGAGATCTCCTGGTACTTCCCTATCCACGTGAGCCTACCAATTGTTGTTGTCTTCAGTCAACTCACATTTAATCAGTCATCTTGGTGAGACTTTATAGTGTAGTTCTTATTACTAGAACACACAATCTCACAGCAAACTCCCTGTTCCTCTGGCTCTAACAATATTTCAGCCCCTCTTCTGCAATGATCTCTGAGCCTTATGAGTGACAGTAGCATTAGAGGTCTACCCATTAGGACTGGACTCCATAGCTGTGTGGAATTGTGGTTTACAGAGTGATCTACATCTGTTTCAAAGAGAAGTTTCCTTTAAGCAGTTTGAGGACTTTACTTAGCCATGGAAGCATACATACAAGTACATTATCCAGAGCAGGCTGTACTTAAGCATTTAGGAATTTATATTTATATGAGAATGCATATGTTTATGTCACAACAATTAATGAGAAAAGAGATTATGAAGGTGAAAGAGAGCAAAGAAGGTTAGATGGGAATGTTTGGAGGGAGGAATGAGAAGGGGAGGGTGCTGTAATTATAATCTCAAAAAAATAATAAATGATTTGGAAATTGAAATGAATAGATGACTATAAAGTCACCCAAACTAATAATTTTTACTCCATAACACAAAGAATAAAGAAGTTTTATGATTTCCCCAGAAAATAGTTTTGCCAATTAACAAATTTATAGAAATTTCTGTAGATGAAAAAATAAATAAATTTAAGTAGAGTGCTTATATATCATGAAATTTGCTTTATTATACAAGATATAATTTATATAAATATGAAAAATTAGTCATTACTTTGACCAAACCATTTCATTATTCTTTTATAATAGGCAAAATATTTGTCTCTTTGTTTTCCTCATTTTTGTGTATGACTTTATCATATACTCACAAATATCTCAATAAAATATTTCAGCAGTAAATTCTTCCATGCACAAAGTATTGAACTCTCAATATATAAAAATGTTGCTGCCATCATTTATTTTTTTAATATTTATTTATTTTTAGGTACATGAATGGTTTGCCTTTATGCCCTTGGAGTAGAGATGAGGTATCAGACCCCAGAACTATTGTTGCAAAGCAGGTCTCTCGATCAAAACTAAAGTTGTCATGGCTAGTCTTGAAACCAAAATGCTTTGGGAAATCCTGTTTCCATGTTCTGAGGCTGGAATTATATGTGACCACAATGTCCACCCAGTGTTGATATGGGTTCTGCAGCTCCCAGTGCACTTCCTCACATTGACATGGCAAGTGCTTCACCACTGAACAATCTACCCAGTCCTAATTTAAGTATTTTCTAAAGATTAATGTTTTCAGCTGGGCAGGGGTACTGCACGCCTTTAATCTCAGCACTCGTAGGGCAGAGCCAGGCAGATCTCTGTAAGTTTGAGCCCAGCCTGGTCTACAGAGCAAGATCCAGGACGGGCACCAAAACTACACAGAGAAACCCTCTTTTGAAAAAAACCAAAAAGAAATAAAAAAAAGATTAATGTTTTCAACTAAAAACATCAGACATTGATGAAAAACACTAGCAGATACTACACAGAAATATGTAAATAGAGGAAAAAAAAACACCCAAAGGCCTGGACATGTTCTTTGTTCCTTTCAGGAATGTAGTTTTTAGGAAAGACAGCCACTCTTGGTAAATTTTGAATCTTAAAAAATCTTGAGCTGCTTAGGCACCATAGCTCTTTCTCCATTGAGTTCAGAAGTGAATTCTTTAACCAAGGTGAAGATCCATTCATCCAGGTCCACAAAGTTCTGTGTGAAAATAAGACAATGTAATATTGTTGCCAATAATTCAGAAACTTTGGCTGCCTCACATATATGTGGCACTCAACCGGATTAACGGTCGACTACCTTGGTGTTGAGTCCTGGTTTGGTGAGTGAGTCGGATGAATTCTGACTTCTAGTTTAAATCAGAGACTCTGAGGGGCTTAACAAAGCCAGTATCCCTGCACGCTTGTAAGTCTCTCAAGTGATACACAGATGTGATTTGTGTGGTAACCATTTGCAAATTTTGTCTATGGATTAGCTTCATCTCCAAAGTTAAAGGCCACGGGCATTTCAATGATTTAAAGGCCCACATAATCATTACTGAGGACCCTGAGACTCCTTTCCAGTGACAGGCTACACGTCTCGGAAGTGTGATTTGTAGTCTACAGTTTTCCGCAGCAGAAAATCTCCTTTTTCCACTTTCCCTTCTGCTGTCTTCCCTGTGGTGGCCTCATTGGATCCATGATTTTTTTTTTTTTTTTAGAAGCTTGAGTACTGTCAAGGCGTGCAGATGGTCATGTTCTCTGACTCCACACAGGTCCCTGTGGGAGCCTGGTAAACGCCTATTGACTGAAATTCAAAACAAATCATCCTTTGCTTTTGCTTCCAAAAGATTAAATCCCCAGGTTACAAAGTGTCAAAGGGCCCCCTAAGTGACTACTTAGGAAAAGCTACTTAGAGTAGACTCCCCGAGGTGGGACGCATAAAGCTGCTGTGTAAAGAAAAAGATGCATTGGAACCAAAGAGCCCACAGCAGCATTAACACCAAGAAAGAGGTACCACAAACTCCAGGCTCTAGCATCCGTATTTCCACACCATTCATCCCATTGGCCCTAGGCTTAGAATAAGCAACTAAAGCTAGCCCCATCAAGCTCGTTAATGGAAATGCTTGGAGGCCCTATGAAAGGGCGATAGGACAAGACATCCAGATAATCAATTCAAGTAGATTATCATAGTTAGAGCTTCTACTGCTGTGAAGAGACACCAAAACTGCAACAACTCTTACGAAAGAAAACATTTAATTGGGTGGCTTACAGTTCAGAGAGAGGTTCAGTCCATTACGGTGGGACACGGCAGCTTGCAGTCAAACATGGTACTAGAGAGTTAGCTGAGGGTTCTACATCTTTCACAGGCAACAAGATGTGATCTGTCTTATTGGGCATGGGTTCAATATTTATGAGACTTCAAGGTCCACCTCCACAGTGACACATTTCCTCTAACAGGGCCACACCTACTCCAACAAAGCCACATCTCCTAATAGAGCCACTCCCTTGGGGGCCATTTTCTTTTGAACCACCACATTCCACTCCCTGGCCCCAAAAGGATTATAGTCATATCACAAGGCAAAATGCATTCAGTCTAACTTCAAAAGTCTTCATAGTTTATAACGGTCTCAAACTTGTTTAAAATTCCAAAGCCCTAAGTATTTCTGAGACTCATAGTAATTTTTAACTGTGATTCCTTATAAAATCGAAATAAAAACAAAAACAAAAAAAAAACAAAAAAACAGATCACATACTTCTAACATATAACGGCAAAGGATTGAAATTAGCATTCCAAATGGGAGGAAAGTGAGCATAGTAAGGAAACATTGAACCAAAGCAAGACTGAAAACAATCTGGGTAAACTTCGAACACTGCATCTCCATGTCTGAAGTCAAAACTATCTTCAGATGTCCAACTCCTTTCAGTTTTGTTGAGTGCAAAAAACTTCATTCTCTTGGGCTGGTTATAGGCACCGTTAACAGCTCTCCTAGGCAAGTATCCCTTGGTTCTGGCATCTCCAACATTTTGGGATCTCAAAGCAATCACGGTTTCACCTTCATAGCTTTACACAATGGCTCCTCTAGCCTTCCATTGAGGAACAGCCCTGACACATGTCTAGCTTCAGCGGCTTTCCATAGTCTTGGAGGAACATTCCATATTCCCTTTCTTCTATCCTTGACTCTAAAGCCAGAACCATGTATCTGAAATTGCCAAGTTCTGCTGCTTGCTGGGGCTGGAACATGCCCCCCTCGTTCAATTACATCAGCACCAATTTTGAGGGGTTTTTTTTATGGTTTCCTTCACTGCCTAAGCTTGACTGTCCTGAAACTGGATCTATAGACCAGACTGGCCTCAAACTCAAAGATCTGCTCGCCTCTGCCTCCAGAGTGCTATAATTAAAGGCATGCACCATCACACCTGGCTCTGATTTTGTCTGTTCTTTAACTCCTTTTCACAAATTGGAAGCTTAGTTTCATGGGCTCTTGCTCTGAGGACACCACTCTCTTCATTCTATTTAACATCAGACTGTTCTTTTATCTGTTTACCTCCTTGAAGATGGGATTTAGTGCCATTCTACTTCTTTGTCCTTTTTCTTCTTGAAATGTATATTTTATATTTTCCTAGCTCAGCTTGCTCCTTTTTATTATAGATCTTCATAAGAGTGAACACTAATAACCACACATCAGAGTCAATACTAGCCTTTCATGAGATTTCCTCTGCCAATACAATTAATCCAAAACTCTTCAAATTAACCTCAGGCAGATTTCTTTTTCAGAAAAGGGAGAAAAGCAGCCACATTCTTAACCAAACTATTACAAGAACAGTTTTTAGCCCACATGCTAAAATTCTTCTCCTTTGAAACCTCTTGAGCAGGTTCCCCCACAATTCAAATCACCCTCAGCACTACTGTCTTCCACACTCTTACTGGTATGGCCTATGAAGCCCTGATTAAAGAATCCAGCTGCTTTTCTCATCCAAATTCCCAAAGTCCACATTTCTCCAAGCAAAAATGTGGTCTGGCCTAACACAGCAATACCCTAGTCCCTGGTACCAACTTCTGTGTTAGTTAGGCTTTCTATTGCTGTGAAGAGACACCATGACCACAGCAACTCTTATAAAGACAACATTTAATTGGGTGTTTTTAAACATATTAACTTAATATATTAAAGAAATTTGAAAGGTTCATTTCTTCCTGCAAATATGTAGACAATTAGTTACTAATGTTTATTTTAAAAGTCTGTTTATTTCATCAAGATCTACTATGTCACAATTAAAGAAATATTTGTATGTGCATGTGTGTACATGTATTTGCTTGTGTGTGTATAAGTATTTTTCTAAGTATGTGTCTCTTTCTTTACTCTACCCTTTTACCACTCTACCTTTCAGCCACTAACAAACTATCTTCATGAATGTATCTTTAAAAAACTGTTTTAACCCTGTATCATGTGTATTCTAAATATGTTTCTACTAATCAAGATAATTTGTACTGTTCTCCATTATTTAGAGTATGTATGTATTTGACAATGGCATTACAATTCAGCTAGACCTTTGAAATCTGGAGAGAGAAATTAGAATTTTATTTAAGAAGTAAGAATTGATTTCTTAATTTTATTTAACAATATAACCAACAGACAAAACCAAATTTCTAAATATACTTAAACCTACTTCATTTAGTATGAGTGAGGTTTTAGTCTGTAATGACTGTTTGAAATTTCTAAGTATTTCATGTTCTCTTGTTCTTTGTAAATGATTATTTTAAAAAATGCATTTCTGTTAATCACAACAATTTAAAAGTATAATTAAATACATTTCAATTGTTTGTCATATCCCATAATATCCCTTTTCATTTTAGTAGAATTTAGCCTGAATAACCTCTATTTTATTTTTTTCATTCCATTTTTAAAGCTGTCCATTTCCCTTTACTTTTTTTTAATTGCATCAACTAAGCATACTAACATAAAATACAATTAAAATAATGAGGGTGAACCCATTTTTTTCTTTTCCTCAAACAACAATTCTCACTTAATGTGTGACATGATACATCTTACAAATGCATATTCTTAGACATGCATTAAAATGCTCACATTGCCTCTCATTGTATGAACAGAAACTGGAAACATGACAATACTGACTAAGACTAGAATGAAATCTATATGCTGATTGGGAGGATAATATTCAGGACTGAAAAAAATGGTTAAAATATAGTTATCCAGAGCTGTAGGAGAAACATAAATTCACAATGTTGCTCAATTTTAAACTAGGAAATACCTAAAATCTAACCATGTATGTTGGCAGAAAACATTGCTTCTGTGAAATTTTAAAAAATGAAATATTAAAAAAAATAAGTTTGATTTTTTTCCTTTTTACTGAAAATAGATTTTTTTTCTTCTTAATGTTGTTGGAGAGTGACAATATGCTGTATACAAAGAGATTCTTTGGGATAAGATTGCTTCTTTTAATGTTGTATATATAATAGTGTAGTCTATGCTGCATATCTTGATAGAAACATTCTTTGATGTACATTTTTAGAGTTTTTAATGTTTCCTTAAATTTATAAAGTAGTGCGTATGTGCAAGTGTGTGTGTGTGTGTGTGTGTGTGTGTGTGTGTGTGTGTGTGTGTGTATTGTTCAGGTGTGGTATGTTTACCAACATTATAGACTTTAACAAGTCAATATGACTAATCTCCTGGAGTTGCAACCAGTCCACATTCAATCTTATTAGCACTTACACATTTCCATTTCAAATATACATTTCAGAATTAAATTATGTTCATCTCATAATGAAGGCATAGAAAGGCTCTCAATCTCACATTGACTTGCTACTCTTTGTGTTGCATTGATCTTTCTATCAGCAAGCCCAAGAACTAATAGCTTTAGGGATGGATGGACACAATTTCGCCAATGCAGCACCTACTCAACTGTCATAGATTTGGAGTTGGAAATTGATCTCACACATTTCAAGCTTCAAATACTATTTGTTAGTAGAGAAAGTGATTAAAGAGAAGGAGCTCTTTTTTTGCCAAAGTTCCAGAAAGATTTAACATATTTCTTCTGAAAGACACTTAAGATCATGATGATTCGGAAACCAGGATACTTAGCCCATTGTGAAAATAATTTAATGTATTTATTTAAAGTGTATTACTTACTTAAGGTATAACTATTCTTCAATTAGTTAACACTCTATGCATTGTATGAAATCAAGCATTCATAGTTTTTTAGTACTCTACAATTCTCTATTCCTTGATTAAGATCATAATCTTGACCCCACATGAATTAGCTATGCCCAATGAGTTCTGATCATATTTGTACAATGAGTTATGTTCATATTCACCCTTCCTCCCCCAACACTTACCCAAATATCCTACCACACAGATAACTTGATCCCTCCAGCTGATTTCTGCTTTGTTCACAATATTCAGCAAAAGGAAACAGCCTAGATGTTAATCAATAATAATGAATAGGTCATGAAAATATGATATTTACACATTGAAATATGACTCAGCTAGGAAGAAAAATGAAATTTTGAAATTTGCAAATAAATAGATGGTAGTGGAAGCAATAATCCTGAGTGAAGCAACTCAGGCCCAGAAAGACAAATGTAACATGTTTTCTGTCATTTGTGGACCTTAAACACTTTGAATCATGAGATATATTTGTTACATCTGGAAGGTCTACAGAATTCAAAAAATTCCTAATGGCCATGGAGAGGAGAGGGGCTTTCAAGAAAGGGAAGAAAGCAATCGCTGGTATTAAGGATTATAGGGGAATTTTGATACAGGATGAGGTAAATTGAGTTTGGGAAGAGGAGAACAGAATAGAATAGGGAAACTGGGAGTGAAAAATAACATTAGAGACTTTTCAAAAAAGACACATAGAAATATAATATACCTGTATTCATAAAATATATGTATACATAGACATGAACGTGATAAATGAGATTGTCGTACAATGGGGCAACAATGCCCCTACTCAACACTAGAGGCTAAGAAATAAAACATCCAGTGCCAGGAGTAGGCTACTTCTTTTCAAGTTGTTGGCCAATGAGGTCTCAAGGATTCTCAGATAGTGCAATTGTTAGTGTTCCCTGTCAGCCTTCAGAACTGAAACCTAAGACCATATTGCTGAAGACATCATATACTTGAATTATATAGCATGGAGAAATCAAGCTGATACTAACCTGCGAATGTTTTTCCATGCTGGCTAGCCTTCATAGTGCTGGACACCATTATGCAGGCTACTAGAAAAGAAGAACAAGCATTGATCATACCTAGCTGTGAACCATGCAAACTCAAATAATGAATGACCGGGCTAGACATGGCCACTGGAACAATAATGGCAGGAACATCACGGAAGTGAATAACTTTTGTGACTAGATTTAAAGACTGATTTGGAAAATGAAACCCATATGTGGCAATATTATCAGTGTAAGAATCTGTAACCAGGCAAATCATAAGTCCTAGAAAAGAATCTACTACTATTAGTTTGCTAAAAAGAAATAATATTAAATTAATTACTAATAACCTATCCATGTACCTTCAGATTAAGGCATATATCAATCCTTATCAGAGAAGCTTCTGTTTGCAGTAGATGCTAATCAACACAGAGTCTCACAACTGGCCAAGATGCAGTGAATAAATGACTTCAGACTATTCAAGCTGAAAAAGGAACATTTATACTTCATCCCCTCCTCCCCAGAGCTCAAGGATTAATTCAGAAGAAGGGCCAAGGGAGTTTCAGAATCAGTGATGGATAACTGCAAGGAAATAGTGTCTCTGGACACAATAGGGCCACTTTGCATACGAACTCATAGCAGTTGTGGCAATATGCACAAGACTTGTACATTTGCAAGGGAGAACAAATTCCAATAAATGGAGGGAGTTGAGCTGAAAGTTTTACCTCTAACCAATGAACTATTGGTGCTTGTTTGCTTCTGGAAAAGGAACAGTGAGCTTTATTTAAGCATGTAGGCCCAGAAAAGTCATTTTGTCTCAGTGGAAAGCCACATATCCAGTGGTATTTAGACAGCACAAATTGCCCTTGATGAGATGGAACAAGCAATCAAGATGCAGAGTTGGGTGAGAAGGGGAAGGAAGGTGCACCTGGGAAGTGTTGGGGTAGGAAGAATGAACAAAACTCTTTGTACAAAATTCTCAAAGGGATAATCAAACAAAGGAGCACTAACAGGAGTAGGAAAGTAAATCAGCATTTTAGAATGTCAATACAGGGACTAGAGATGACTTCATGGGAAAGAATACTCATTTCTCTTACAGAGTACCAGAGGTTGATTCACAGAACCCATATCAGGCGTCCCACAACTGTTGAAACTTGAGTTCCAATAGATTCACATCCTTTTCTAGGTTCCATGGACACCTGTGGTGGAAGAACTGACAAGCAGACACACACATACAAAAATCAAATTAAATTAAAATTTTAAAAACATGAACATTGTAATCTATAGATCTCACATGCATATGATATTTGTGTGTGTGTGTGTGTGTGTGTGTGTGTGTGTGTGTGTGTGTGTGTTCTTGAAAGGAACAGGTAACTTTGAAAAGGGAGTAATGTGCAAGCAAGAAATTCAGTTTCTTCTCATTCCTTGTAGAGAAAAAAAAGCATATAGTACCATAGCTATGTGTTGATTTTTCCAATACATTCATAACTATTTTACAGTTATTAGATGTGTACATTTTTATTTAATTAACACAAAACATCTTAATAATGATTTCTATGTTTTTAAACCTAGGCTTCCCATTTCTTGTTAGTGATTTTAGCTGTAGGGGTGTTACCCGAAAAAGCCATTCATGGTTATAACCCAAGAGCTGAAAAGGAAATTATAGCCCAGAAGGGAAAACAATGGTTAGTAAAAGTCTGTTATGGAGGAAAATTAAACAGTTTATTGAAGCTGAAAATTCAATTCCTGAAACACTAAGTTGGAAAACTATACCATGTAAAATGTTTTAAGCCATGAACTCTGTGCAAGTTAAGACTTGAAGAAAATTAATATTATTTAATATTGTTCACCTTACCCAGGAGTACATAACTTTATTACAACATGCTGCACCATCATGTTGTAGTATGATGGGCACATTCTTTCAAGAACATATCCAAT
Organism: Peromyscus attwateri; assembly: GCA_902168425.1. Classification (NCBI taxonomy): domain Eukaryota; kingdom Metazoa; phylum Chordata; class Mammalia; order Rodentia; family Cricetidae; genus Peromyscus; species Peromyscus attwateri. Next base: position 13,174 of record CABHPP010140873.1, on the reverse strand, counting down.
GAAATTTATTTAATGTTTGTCCTCAAATATTGTATGGTATTATTAGTAACTAACTTTCCTTATTCACAAAATAAAAACTGATGTGCAGAATAACTTAAAAAACAATAGACAAATGTCCACATCATTCCAGGAATTAATGGTCAAAAATGAATATAGTTAGTAGTAAAGTACAAGCACCACAGTGTCAGAAGGCTCAGAAAGGTCACTACAGCTACTGCTAAGAATATTCAAAGGTATTCAAAGCTTCTATAATGCAAAGGACACTGTCAATAGGACAAAACAGCAGCCCACAGAATGGGAAAAGATTTTCACCAACCCCACATCTAACAGAAGGCTGACCTCCAAAAATATAAAGAACTCAAGAAACTAGACATCAAAAACCCAAATAATCCAACTTAAAAATGAGTACAAACCTAAATATAGAATTCTCCACAGAAGAATCTCAAATGGCTAAGAAATACTTAAGATGTTCAACATCCTTAGCCATCAGGGAAATGAAAATCAAAATGACTCTGGAATTCTATCTTACACCTGTCAGAATGACTAAAATCAAAAACACAAATGGCAGCTTATGCTAGAGAGGATTGGAGCAAGGAGAATACACCTCCATTGAAGGTGGGAGTGCAAACTTGTCTAGCCAGTTTGGAAATCAATATGGCACTTTCTCAGAAAACAGGTAATCCACCTGACTCAAGACCCAGCTATACTACTCTTGGGCATATACCCAAAGGATGTTCCATCATACCACAAGGACACTTGCTTAACTATGTTTATACCAGAGTTCTTCATAATAGCCAGAACCTGGAAACAATCTAGATGCTCCTCAACCAAAGAATGGATAAAGAAAATGTGGTACATTTACACAATGGAGTATTACTCAGCTGTAATACACAATGACATCTGGAAATTAAAAGGCAAATGGATGGAACTAGAAAAATCATCCTGAGTAAGGTAACCCAGACCAAGAAAGACAAATACTGCTATGTACTCACTCATGGATAACCATGCTACAATCCACAGACCCAGAGAGGCTAGGTAACAAAGAGGGCCCAAGTGGGGGAAAACATGGATCTCCCTGGGAAGGGGAAATAGAAGAGAACTGGTTGGACTGGGAATAGGTGGAGGTAGGAACTTGAGAGATCAGGTTGGGAGATAGATAGAAAGAGAAAGTATTGAAAGAAATGCGCAGAAATTGGAGCGCGGGAGCGGGGGCGCGCATTTCGGAGTCAGGTGAAAACCAGATGCAAGGGAACGAAGACTCCACCAATAGTAGATATGTAGCCGTAACTGGCCATCTCTTATTATCAGAATGGTGACCACTCCAATTTTCATCAGAGAGCCTTCATCCAGTAACTGATGGAAACGTATGCAGAAACCCACAGTCAAACATTAAGCCAAAGTCAAGGACTCCTGCTAAAAAGAGGGAGGAAGAATTGTAGGAGCCAGAGGGGTCAAGGAAATTACAAGAAAACCCAGAGAAACAACTAATCTGGCTCATAGGAACTCACAGAGTCTTAACTAACTACCAGGGAGCCTGCATGGGACCAACCTAGGACCTCTACATAAATGTAACAGTTTACTTGACTTGTAACAGTGGGAGCAAGAGCTGTCACTAATGTTTAGACAGGCTCCTAGGGACCTATTGTTTATACTGGATTACCCAGCCTTAATGTGAGGGGAGGTGCTTAGTCTTACTACAACTTGATATGCCATGGTTTTTTGATACTCATGGGAGGCCTGTTCCTTTCTGAACAGAAACAGAGGAGGAATGGATCGAAGGCAGAGCAGAGGGGAGTGGGGGGGAACCGGAGGAGAAGAAGGAGGGGAGACTCCAGTCAGGTTGTAAAATGAATAAATAAATTTTTAAAAGGATTTAGGCAACCCAACAGAGCAAAATGGAAGGGAGTAAAGGCAGGTGCTAGACATGAACAGAAAGTGCTGACAGCTGGGAATAAGACAGTTATTAAGCCCAAACAGATAGAACAAACATATGGATACTTCCTCATGAAATACTACAGGTTTTATGTTTTCTTTGAAAGTAAACAAACTCTAGAAAAAGTTTAAGGAAGTAAAATGTTTGGATTATTGTAATAAATAGACATCTCTGTTGACAAAATAGCCTGGCTTGAAGAAAAGCTCCGTGATTGGAAATATCCAATTGTGTCCCCATATAGAAACAATTTGGCCTTCAAAGAAAGACAGAAATGGAAACACATACACACACATTAAATATATATTAGATAATACATATTATATATTAGATTAGATTTGATGTGTGCATATATAATAGATGCATGTGAAAAGTAACATTTGAAATCAAGATCTCTATAACATCTAGTAGTAATTTGTATATAGAGAAAGGTGAGATCATGTGACATATGAGTTCAAGACTTTTAATTGGTAAGAAAGTTGAACTTGCAACTCTTCCGCACTGACCCTCCTGCCCTCACTTGTGTTTCTATGGACTCACAACATAAGAGTTCACTATGTAGAATGTGCTGTTTGATATGGTAAGAGAATCAACTTTCAAATAACTGTGTTTAGCATGGTATGTGTCCCACAGAAAATCACCAAAGCCATGATCTTGTTACCTTGTAGCAGACTTAGAGAAACTGAGACATGTGTGGAGCCAAATACCTTTGGTTTGCACTGTACACTAATGTTAAAATGTAGTGCACATTATGAGTGTTATTGAATACAGACATATATACGTGGTAAGTACTGCTATTATCACCAACTGACATATAAATCAACTACTATGTGATTATGTAGCAAACCCCCAAGAGTTCATGACTGCTACCAGGACTCAAACACAGTCAAACAGATTCTACTGTAGGTTTTCCGTCTTCATACTTAAGGCCGTATGTTTTAATTTTCAAGTCCCTTTTCAATTAGAATTTATGTCAGTACAAATTATAAATTTAGAGCTATAATAGGGCAGAAATATTCATGATTCTCAAGTCTGCAACTCCTTAAGTCATTTTTTTCAGCTTACTGAAGAGATTGCCATCACCCAGAAAATAGACATATCCTGAGCATATTCAGACACTGTGTAAGCTTGCTTCCATGAAAGAGAAGCATAAAATCAGTGAATAAAGTTGTGGCTGAGCAAGGCTGAGGATGGTGTTGAGTAGGGAATTTATAGAAATGTCTGACAGATAATAAGAGAAATATTTTCAGTATAACTATTTGTGCAACATCATTTCTACCAATAAAACCATGTATTATATATTTGACATGGCCATGAAAGAGATTTTAAAGGTTCTAATAAAAAGAAATAAAGACTATGAGAATATGTGTATATTCATCAGTTTGATTTAATTATTTCCTAATGTATGCATATTCCCTAGAAACATATTTTGTACTATAGAGATATATAAGTTTCATATGTTAATTAAGATACATTTCTGGGAAATATAAAAAAGCATTGTAAAGATGAATATATTTTTCACAGTCTATATGGCAAAGAGTAGAGAAAGTGGTTTATGTTTTAAGAAACAAACTTGCATGGATTGAAAAAGTCCATAATTGCTAGATGTTATCAAAGTATCCAAATGTAAGTGAATTTCATGCCGTAGAAAGCCATTTTCCTGTGGGTGACAAAGTGGTTCTGCAAGGGTCCTATTTGTGTAGAATCAAAATCCAGTAGCAATTGCCAACCCTAGGGAGACGTGAATATATCTTTTTGTTTTTATAGCAGGGACATCATAAATTGCATGTACTTCATATAAATTGAGGTGAATTCCTGCAGACTTAGTGCAGCAATCTTAGAATGTTTGCAGATTTATTCCAATTATATTTCTGCCCCATAGTGGGAAGATGTCATAGAAAACACAGTGAAGTGCTTTAATGGGAACGGTGACATTGGTTTGAAGGGTCTTTAGAAAGTTGAATTTTTTTCAACTTGCATTTTTTGTTTTGGAATAACCCTCTAAGGGCTTTCTGTCTGAATTCCCAATCTTCATAAATCATATAGCATTTCATTTTCAGTAGTACTGTTAAAGAAATAGTGTTAATAAATTGCCAGGAACTGCTTCACACTCAAAATGATGCAGTTTTCCTAAGTGATATACTTTCATTTTTGAAAAGAGATAAGTATTCCCCCACTTTGGAGAGGAATATGAATTCTGATGTGACATAAAACATAGAAAGACAGTAGATAAGTATGATAGCCATGAAGGAAGAAGCATACAGGCTAATTTGCACTCCCAACATACACAGTGTTCTTGTATTGAAGTTTAAGTGATTGAGAAACTCTGAGTGCCTTCATTCTGAATGTTTGTCCCTCACAACAAACCTACAAGTTTGCTTCACTGTTCATGAAGAGAAAATGGCCTTCAAGAAATTACATTCTTAAGTAAATTTGCAAAAATTCAGGTTGAATCTTTCAAAGTAATAACTGCATTTAGCATAGTCTGTAGATACCTGGCATAATAAACTAAGGGTACATTTTGCATATGTCTGCTGAATTCTGTGTAAGGCCTCTACTAAATACCATATATTTCCCAACAGATCTGTTCGACGTCTTTAGAAGCTCTAGAGAATAGCTTCAGGATGTCACCTCACACTTTCAACAACACTGAACAACAGTAACAGTTAAATAAAGATGTTAAAATGGTTCATGCATACTTTCCCTAAAACATGATAAACAAATTTAGTTTTTGCTTCCAGTGGCTGTAGAAGCATCTTTGAAGACTTTCTCTGCAGCTCCACACTCAGATTCATGTGTCTTGGTTCTCATGGTACTTTTCCCTCCAAAGTATTGTCATTTTAGATAAATGAGTAATAAATAGATACAGGTGAAAAGACGAAGTTTTGAGATACTTTTGTTAAAACTTAACTCCACATGTGACATTTTTAGATAGCATAATATCACAATGATAAAAATCAATGGATTTTAGATATGGTTTTCTTAAGAGGATTCCACTATACTTACAAAAAACAATAAATTATTAATAATTATAACATATAATTAATATTTAATTATTAATTTAAAATATTAGTATTTTATTAATTATGTCAAAGTATATCTGGTGCGTACCTTCCATTTATCATAGACAATTAACACTGAAATAAAAATTAAAACAAAAGAAAAATATCCTCAATTGTGGTCAAGTAAGAAAGATCTTTAAATCTACATTAATGTAATTACAATACAAAGTACACCCTTAAGAGTGGCAGTGGGCAATTTCTGTCAGTTCCATGAGTGTCTCATAAAGGATAAAGAGGTGTGGGGCCTTTCTGAAGGTAAAAGTGCAGTTGGAACACCCTTCTAGATTAACAGAAAGGCAATTCAGGCCAGGACAGTAAGTCAAGCCAAAGGTGAGAAACAAGAAAAGGAAAGACAACTGGGCAGGGGTGAGGGTGTTTAACTTTTTATTTGTTACATAAGCTTTGTGTTTCCACACAGATACACGAAATGAAGGTTAATGTCAGTAACAGTATTTGAAAGTTTGATTTGATGAGGATTGAAAACTACTTTAAAAAAGCATGTGTGTACATACACTAAGTAGTGATGTTTAATAAAATGATACCATCAATAGAATTACTTCAGTAGACAATATAAAAGCTGCTGAGTGCGTGCAAACAGGAATATGTTGATGAAACTGTTGCATAGTAACTATGGCGTTAAAAAAGCAAAAAGGTAGATGCAGTGGATGTATAGTGAAAATAAAGTATATGTCTGGAGGAAAGGAAATCAGCAAATATTATTTAAATACTATTTTCAATTCTGTAATCAATTTTTGATCATATTTACAACTATAATATTTTCAAACATGATTTTCCATAAAGGAAAGACAAATCTACTGTGACCTACAATATTTCATTATTAGTAATACTTCTCCAATATTGACATCATCAGTAACTTTATTCTAAATCATTATCTTTGATTTCACATACACAAATTTTACTAAAGTAAACTAGAAAAAATGTCTACCCTCATGAATTAGCCACATACGCTGTTTCTGCTGGGAAAACATCAGAAGTCAAATTATGTGGAAACGGCCAACTTTTTGCAAGTCGGCACTTGGATATGAATTGAAATCTTCTGATTGATAAAGTTGGTACTGCTATCCTGGAAAATTTAACACATAGACGCAAGTACTAGATGCCAGTGGTACAAAAAATAAAGTCATTGACTCAGCTGTCCTCTTTTGCAAACATGAGAACTATGTATATTTTCTCTTAATTTTCATTTTTGCTGGCCTTATATATAATCAGATCATTGATGTAAGTTCTGACCTTCCAGTTCAGACTCTCTGGAGGAATGAAGGCAGATGTCAAACACATACAATAGTTCCCAGAAATGAAATTCAGTTTCACCTTGAATTAAGAGGAGATAAAAGACATTAGCCACTATGTGACCCAGAGTTAACGATTTGATATCACCTACATTGTGCTTTACAAAAATATATTAGGGGACACCCAAATACTTTCTCAACCTCTGAGCAAATAAGAAGGTTGTTGGGGAAAAGGATCCCGGCCTAATGATAAAAAGCAATTTGGGGTTAATTGCCAGATCTTGAAGCAGTGGTACTGGTTCTTTGGTCTCTAGGGGAAATGTTGAACCTGAATAGAGAAGAGAGATTACTCCAGAAGGAAATATAATGGTACAATTTGGTGAGTTTGTGATTGCAGGAGCAATGGTCTGTTAAATGATGCATAATCCTCTGGAGAGGAACTTCCCAATTCAGAACTTAGTACTGAAAGCTTTATCAGGAACAGAGTAATATAGTAGCTCTGGTCTGCATGTGTAGAATAGAAGATACAGAAATGGGTGGTTTTCAAGCTAAATAACTTTTGATGATAAATGAACCACAGTCTCACCAAAGGACACAATGAGATGGGCTGAAGAACTAGAAATGAGAGCATGAAATGTCTGCAAAAGTCTGCCTGGAAATCTGTGTGTGTGTGTGTGTGTGTGTGTGTGTGTGTGTGTGTGTTATCATCTTAGGTTATACTGATTTCCAGTATTTTTGAAGTTTAAGTGGTGAACATTTAAAAGGTTATTTAAACTATTATATTTGGTAAAAATACATCGTCAAATTGGACAATTTTTTAGAGAGCTTAACTACTTAACCTTCAAGAAATTTTGATATTTGTTATGGATCCTAAAGAATCAATAGATTATCTGTCAAATCACAAAGAATTTGAGAAATGATTTCTGAAAACTTTTATGTAGAATTATTAGTCACTAAACATGATTCACAAAATTATACATGACTAAGATACTATTTGTTAAAAGGTGATATATTTAACCATTTTGATAGAAATTTCTTTGTAATTTTAATTGTTCCTTTTACTTTTGGAAATAATATATTATTTCATTACATTATACTATAATTACATCGTTAGTATAAATACACAAAAATGGAAAAGAGAAAAGCTAAAGGAAAAAACAGAAGACTAATTAATATAATTATTGAAAGTCACTATGCCATCTTATTAAATATTTAATATTATTAAACTGAGGTAATTGTATGGTTGTTCATATATATGCATGATTTATATGTCCTTATTATGTATTATTATGATATCTGCATTTACAAATGAGACAAAAACCATTACTCTGAATTTCATTTTTGTAAATATTTTGCAATTTCTCTTTCTTAGCTTATGTGGTCTTTTGTTGTTATTTTTGTATTTTTATTTTTTTTAACATAAAAGGGTTTATTAGATCTTCACCAATAAAAATAATATGCACACCCATAACATGTATACAGTCACCACATTATAAATTACTTCTTTAAAACTATACACCAATAATACATATAATAAATAAAATAAAGAATAAACATATGTGTGTTTCAAAACATCCTCTCATGTTCCAGTGAATAGCTTTGAGCACTATGTGAAAATTATGAATTCCCTGGAGACCAGCCGTGCAGTGAAAAGCGGTGGTTAAGTATATACATATTAACTTAGATGAAATGATGTCTACCTTCAATGCTGTCTAAATGTGCAGACTATATTTATATATACATACATATAAATATTTTTTCTTTTATTAAAAATAAATTTTTTCATACAACAAACTCTGATTACAGTTTCTCCACCCCCTACTTCTCCCAGATTCTCCCCACCTTCCCTCCAATCAGAACCCATGCTCCTTCTGTTTTTACCTAGAAAAGAGACATCATCTAAAAATCATACTAAAATAAAATAAGATTTTAAAAGAGCAACAAAGTCAGAATGAGGAAAAACCAACAGAAAGAAAAGAACAAGGCCAATGCACTAGAAACACATATAAATGAGGAGACACACACATTTGTACACACAGGAATCACACAAAGACACACAACAGCAAGTCATAGTACATATGCAAAGGACCTGTAAGTCAAAAAATAAATAAATAAAAAGAAAAAAGAAAGAATTTTTTTAAAAAAAGCTCTGACAGAACCTTCAAGAATTCCATTTGTTGGTTTTGTGTTGTCCATTGACTGTTGGCCTGGACTAACCCTTAAGAGTGGTTTGTTTCCTGGAATGAACTAATCTTTCATTGGTGGGCAGTTATAAATTGGAGATAGCTGCTGGGTTAAGGATGGGGCTTGTGTCCACTTCCCCTCTCAGTGCTGGGACCTCATCAGGCACAGCTCCATGCAAGTCTTGTGCATGCCGCCACAGACTCTCTTATTTCATACTTACCTCAGTCCCACTGTTTTTAGAGGGCCTTGTTTCCCTGGTGTCCTCACTCAACTCTCTCACTTTGGGTGCTTACTCTCTCCTCTTTGATTAGGGAATTTGATGGAGACATTCAATAGAGGACTAAGTGTTCCAAGGTCTCCCACTCTGTGCACGTTGTCTGGCTCTGGATATCTGCATTTGCTCACATCTAATGCAGGAAGAAGCTTCTCTGATGATGGCTGAGCATGGCACTATCTATGAGTGCAGCAGAATATCATCAGGAGTCAATTTTTTTATTACTACATTCCTTTAACAGTACTATTGGTTTTCTCCTAGGTCTCTCGTCTATATTATCTTAGGTTCTTGGTCACCAAAGCAGTTCAGGAAGGAATTCCATCTCATGGAGGAGGCCTTAAATCCAATCAGATATTGGTTGACTTTTCCAACAAGTTTTATGCCTCTATTGCACTAGCACATCTTACATCTAGATAATCATTTAGATCAAAGGCTTCATAGCTGAATTGGTATTTACATTTCTTCTTTGGTAGCAGTTAGAGTACCTCCTGATACCTAGAATACTGGTCAGTAGGGGTGGAGGCTCTAGGTGAAGGCTCTAGGGGTGAAGGCTCGACTTCTCCATGTTTGATGAGTTATGTAGGTGTTGTCCTCAGCAACAGGGCCTCAATGTAAGTTTATGGAAAGACACTAACAGCCTTGGCAACAGCCCAAGTTGTTTGGGTTTCCTCTGAGGCCTCTTCAACCAACAACTCAATTAGATGTAACCAATTCCCACTACTGGAAGCTTCATCTGGTGACTCCTAATGTTCAGCTGGGGCCCCATCTCCCTGCTTTTTGACCATTTCATTTAGATCAACTTCATATATGGATTTAGTTTAGGAAGCTTCTACTGCATTAGGTTTCCATACGACCCTGAAATGCCCTGAGTTTTTCCTGTCCCTTCCCATATTTTCCCCTTCATCCCCTCTTCCCTACTCTGTTCATTTGATCCTCCGGTTCCATTCCTCACCCCTGCTCCTGCCTCCATCCATATCTATTCTATTTTCCTTTTCTAGGGAGTTCCTACCCTCTCCCCTAGTCATGTATTCTACACCTAACCTCGATGGTATATGTTTGCATAAAGAATGATGAAATATTGTCATTAAAAAATATTGGTTAGCTGGACATGGTGGCACACATCTTCAATTCCAGCATTAGGGAGCCAGAGGCAGGTAGATCTCTGTGAGTTCGAGGCCAACATGCACTACAGAGCAAGTTCCAGGGCAGTTAAGGCTGTTAAACAGAGAAATTCTGTCTTGAAAAATCAAAAAATGTGTAAGTAAGTAAATATATATATATATATATATATATATATATATATATATATATAATGGAAAATAGTGGTTATAATAAGTCCTTTCACAAAAGACATTTGTATCTTTGGAGAAAATATATTTTTACATGTAGTATTATAAGATTTTCTTAAATCATTCTTAAAGATTAATAAAAGAAACATATTTAGACAGTGTGTGGGCTACCAATAGTTAGACTTAATCAATCAGATAATACCTTAAGATGCACATAATTTAGAGGAAATAAGACTTTACAAAGTTCAGAAAGGTTGCTTTTCTTAACACATGACACACACAAGTTTAATGCCTTTAACAGAGGTGGTAGTCTGATTTCTTAATATGCTTGTCAATAACATCACCTTGATTGATGCTTAAAATTAAAAGTAGGAGAAAATATGTGGCTAGCATTCTGAATACAAATAATTGAATAAACTTCCTTAATATTTCTTCTTAGGAATACCATTAACTTTCATATTATTATTCAATAAAACTGTCATCTTAAATATTATACCTTTAGAATAATAATTAAAAACCAATATAAGTAAAAAATTCAATATGCTTGCTTCTTGCTTCTAATTTCTATGTAATGCAATTTAATTTTTCATGTAACATTATTACAAATTATTATTGCAATTTAAAGTAATTAAACCATAAAACCACAACTGTTTACTATGACTATACACCCACCAATAAATGAATGTAATACCACTGTTTGCCATATCTTTTTATGCTGATTATAATCAATGAATAAGAGCCAGTCATTACTATCATAAGAAATATAAACTATTTAAAAAAGCATCAGTATAATGGTATTTGCTTGAACTATATAGTCTAAACTTGCTTAAAAGATTGCCAATTGTAAATACAATAACAGGACACAATGAACTTCATGTAATAAAATATAAGCTATAAAAATAGAGAAACAGTTAATTTGTTCTTTAAAATAAAACATTTGATATTATAAATCTTATCAATGAGGAAACCAATATTTACTATTTTAAATATCAGTAATATGTGAATAAAAACCAGGGTGATCCCATAATCATTTACATTTAATCATGGAGGAAAACAATGAACTTCAAATCATTTTATTGGAAGTCATAAACATTGGTCTTTAATCCAAAGAGAATCTGAGTCGCTATGGCAATACTTGTCAACTTCACAATGATAGCAGTGAATAATTTAAAAGGCATTACTGAATATATATGGACATTCAATTTTTACACATTAATTAAGACACGAATGTTCATTACTTTAAAATATAAAGTGCTCATATAAATGATAGAAGTGAGAGGCGAATAGTGGGGACAACACAAGAGTAGGTCCTAAAGTTTGTTCATTTGATGAACTGGAGATGAAAGTAAACTTATTGAATACATAGAGAAATAGGTAGATAGCAAGGGGCTAGTGTAGAGTACACATGTTTTCAAGTAGAAGATACTGCTTTCAAAAATGGACAAAAACATGAATCTAAAGCAAGGAAATTAAATATACTGAAATAAGAGCAAATGTTGAATGTCAGTTTTATAAGGAGCAGAAATAAACGGTGTTTCTGTGTATGTACATGCATATGTGAAGAATTGTTCACTATTTTAATCATGCAACTTGCATATTGTAAAATGTACTTTATAATGCAAAGCATTTATTGCCATTGGTCGCTTCTGGTGTTAAATAAATATGGTACTTATAATGCAATTGTTTCATTAATAATCAAAATCTGCCGGGCGGTGGTGGCGCACGCCTTTAATCCCAGCACTCGGGAGGCAGAGGCAGGCAGATCTCTGTGAGTTCGAGGCCAGCCTGGTCTCCAAAGCGAGTTCCAGGAAAGGCGCAAAGCTACACAGAGAAACCCTGTTTCGAAAAACCAAAAAAAAAAAAAAAAAAAAAAAAATCAAAATCTGCATGAAATTGCCTAAAATACAAATTCTCAAATTCTCTATACCCGTGTATCCTCACAAGCCACTATAACCTATACATGGGTAAAAGGAGTGGAGATTTATTTACATAATTGTTTACATAATTTCTGGTCTGTTCACGTGTTTTAAACATTGATACAGCTAATGCAAATACCTTCTTCTCCCAAATATTTAGTAGCATTTATTCAATATTTCCATTCTATGTCATTCATTCAATCCCAAAGCAAAACTCTAAATATCAAACTACCAAGAGCTTTATTGACTTCTCAAATGTGAAATGCATTCTCTTGCAAACAAAACGCTACAGCTACTTATGAAATGTTATATTGAAACAAATGGAAACAGAAACAAATATGCTGAGAACCATTTGTACCTCCTTACATATATCTCCAGAAAAAAATTTCCAGACAGGCAAAATTGATAAAGTTTGAATCATTGTCAAAAGTCTTTTTTCATTTGTCAAAGTTCATTACAAGAAAAGAAGAAACTGCAACACTCAGAATATGATGGAGGAGGAAGATGGTGGACATTAAGAAGGAAGACATGAGTGCAGCTTGAATGAAGAACTTGCAGGAAGAGAAAGGGAACATAGATGGATGGATGGGGGAAAAGGCTCTATGTGTTTCTATCGGTACCCACTGAACACTGACACCTCCCTCTGGCTTTGCTGCTGTGACATCCAGATCCTGCTCATTTCCCAGGCCTGTGCTTGCTGTGCTCCTACATGCCTTATTTAACTGAATTTTAATCTGTGTTTAAAGGAATTTTTCAGAATTGCAGAAGGGAGATATGTCATGCAATACTCTCAAGGCTAATGGCACAAGGCTGATGTCCATCTGCTCTAGAGAAAAAGCTATTTAATGGTTCACCAGGAAATTCAGAATCACAAGAAAATCAGTAGCAGTGGCTGTAGTCAGCAAGGGAGTCTTGAGTAATTGCAAGCAACTTTGGAATGTTTTGTTGTTATGTTTTGTTTTGTTTTTTTACACAATATTTCCTCTCTTTCAATTTCTAGTTCCTGACAAGCACGCGCGTGTGAGTACACACACACACACACACACACACACACACACACACACACGTCCATTTTCTCTGCCTGTGGCTCTCTAATGACTGCATTTCTAAGGCATCCTGGTGAGATGGAGGTAGAAAATAATGACTATAAGGCAAGAGGTGTCATCTCGAAGGTCAAAAGAGTACAGCCTTCAGGCTTCTGCACAGGATAAAAAAAAAAAAAAAACGTGATCTATTCACTTCAGCGGCTCAGGTGGACTCAGTCTGGCA
>CABHPP010140872.1:31078-57266 GCA_902168425.1 Peromyscus attwateri | reverse complement strand
ATTCATTCATTCATTCATGCATTCATGCATTCATTCCCCAAGGTGTAGCAACAGTGTTCCTATTAAAATGTCAGTCAAATGTGCTCAAAATCAAGGCAGAAGGAGCCTTCAAAATTACCTCCTGTATCTCAAGCAAAACCCAAACTTCTCCACTGGAGTTCAAGACCCTTCCTTGTTAAATTGCAGGCTGCACTGCTTCATGGGTAACCTTCCTTTTCACCTAATTCTCGAGCCCTCAGCTATTGTTTTGCATTTCTCAAAAGAGCAAACCTCGTCTCTAGACCTGTGGGCTGGAACATGTGCCAGTATCTCCCGTTGGAACACTTGCTCTGTTTCCCCATCTTCACAGTCCCGTCTCTGCTCCAGGCCTCCCTGTGCACCTCACCAGAGCAGGTCAAGTGCCCTGGCCTGTGTTGCCATGCCAAGGCTACCCTCTCACCTCTCAACAACTAGACAGGAAGCTCCTGAAACGCTGCACCATTGTTTGCCCCACCCTCTAGACGACTGCCTGGAACTATCCAGATGCTTTTGTTGAATGCTTAGATGAATACACTGAGGCAGGAGACTGCCATGTCAGGGGAAGCAGCTGCAGACCTTCCCTAGTGGTAGACCTTCAAGGACACAGACAGCTCTATTCAACACAAAAGTGGAAAGGAAATTTTGTAAGACGACATAATGTTTACAAGCTGCATAGTTGTGCTTGCTGGGTCTAGACTGACAGGGGATAGCACTGTGAGACATGAATTTAAGACTCAGTGAGTGAGTTGGGTCAGAGTGGAACAACTCAGGACGGTAAGTAGAATTTCTCTACCGCACTTATTAGCTTCGATATCTAAGTCACTCCCAGGGGAGAATTTGGCTCATATATAGGAATGCTAACTTTTTTTTTTCACCAGAGCAGAGTCTAATCAAGTGTGTAAATGCTGCAATACACCAAATGGCAGGGAAAATTAATGGTCCTCTTGTGGGTCCTGCAGCGACTCACCACTGGGAAGTGACTCAGGCAGCGAACAGAACAGGGATTACTGCAAGGGCTTATGCAACCTAGGAACGGAATGGGAAATGGCCTTGCTTTCGGTGAAAGGTAGAGTTTGAGAGGCTTTTGGAGGAGCTTTGGAGGTAGAAACTTAGTAGAAATATACAGTCTAAGCCACAAAGTACTCAAAAAAAAAAAACCAAGAAAACTTACAATTTCTATGTTTGTACATGAATCAGTTCAAATGACACCTGAATAATATATATATATATGTGCAATTGTGCACATGTGTGTGATATTTTTCTGCACATGTACACGTGCAAGTGTGTGTGTGTGTGTGTGTGTGTGTGTGTGTGTATACGCACGTGTGAGTAGCACACAAACATTCAGGAGTCAATTCTCTCCTTCTACTCTGGGATCTGGGGATCAAACAGAGTAAACACATCATTAACCATTGAGCAATCTTGCCAGTTTTCAACGTACATACTTTAGTTAGTTGATTCTTCTTTTGTATTAAAAAAGAAGAAGAAGAAAATTTAAAGGCTACACATACACAGTGTCCCTGAGGGCCAATGGCCTCTCCATCAGTGCAAAAATCAGAAGTCAATTAGGTGACTAATAAGAGCCAAATCCTGAAGATGTTACTGTAAACCTGAGGGAGATAACTTAGCTGGCAAGCTCTTATGGCTTTTTAAGCAATAAGTTGTGAGTAGGTGACAAGTGCCTGGGACAGCAGTGTGATGCACCATAGCCACTCTTAGAGCGGTTGCTTATAGTGTGAGGGTTCTTCCGATCTCTGTATGCAGAGCCTTCGGTGCCACGTCTGGATAACAGACTGTCGGGCAGCACGCTCTTCCCTTCCAACAGTGACCACTGAATAACAGTAACATGTTGGAAGTCTTGTTTCCCTCCTCGTCAAACTTGATTTGAACAATTGCTTAAACTGTTAGTGAAACTAACACACACACACACACACACACACACACACACACACACACACACACGATGGAGTGTCATAGGAAAAGGCCTCGACCTCTGCCAAATTTCAACTGGGAACACATTTTTTTTACAGCCAGCTGATAAACCTTCTGCAAACAGGGGTTGATAATGGAAACCCGCTCCAGCCCTTAACTACAGTGTGCGCTGCTCTAATAAAAAGAATTAATGCAGTCAATTTGTACCACTGTTCTTGGAACAAAAAACCCTGTTTCAACCACAATCTTTTCAACAGCTGATTGGCAGCCCTGTCCATTTCCCTCGGCAGTGTTGTCAGGAGTCTTCAACGTGATAATGAGCCTGTCACCATATTCAAATAGCCCTGTGACAGCGTGTTTTGTGAGTGTGACGTCCACTGCAAAGGGTCTGTCAGAAAGCACCTTTCAGAAAATGCAAAGAGAATGCTCTCCTGACGATAAACCTCATTTCTCCACAGATAAAAGACAGAGATTTTTCATGAGATTTTGTCAGTGTTGTGTTGCATTTATCTCTTCAAATGTTCCTGCTTCCTTTCTTTCTCTCTCTGTTTTTTTTTTTCCTTAATGTACATAAATTTAGATTTGTCAGTGGTCAGGACAAAAATGACGGTGAAATGCACTCTCTGTTTGAGGAAGCCGAGTGCATCGGGTTAACGGCAGAAAAGAGAAGGAAAGAAGGCTGGGACCCAAGGAATGGGAGGCCACCTTGCTACTCACTGCCCAAGGCGTTTCTGAGTGTGGAGCGCAGATTCGGCATGCTTCAAACACCACAGCCAAGTGCCCTTTGAAAAATATCCACCGGAAGTTGCTGTCTGCAAACTGTGTCCCCATGTGGCCACTTCACCAGCAGCATGAAGAACCTGTCACCATGTCACTGTATTGGGATGTTCCTTATTAGGGATCTCAGGGTCACTTTTTCAGTGTCTTATCAATACTAGGAAGATGTTCTTCTATGGCATTTCAACTTACTAAATACTTTGTGTGTAACTAAGATGCATGAAAATGCTATTGTTCAAATCATCCTATTGTCCTGTTCTTTAATATGTGAATGGCATTGCTATACATAAAGTATGGTTTAAAAATTAAGAGGTAATACAGCTGGCCCCTCAATCACCTGACCAAAATTCAGACCCAAAGGAAACATGATTCATTTGAAAACATGAAGGAAAAAAAGAAGAAAAGAAAGTACAATTATCAAGGGGACAAGTTTTTTGAGTGGTGAAAACTATGCTATTAAAAAAAACAACTTAGATTCTCTAGAACATGATTTAATTCTGTCCTTTGTTTCCCATCTCACACGGGCCAAGTTTGAACATGTTCAGCATGAATGCAAAGTCTTTTTTAAGGCATTTTCTCAAAAAGGATCTATGCATATGAACATGAATGGTTTACACAATACAAATATATATTAATCATACATGTACACAAAATACACACACTGGTACACGTACTATGCATACATACCTAACACAGTCCAGTGGTTGTGACTATGCATTGTGAATGCCAGGGTCTTGGATTATAAAATCTACCCACATGTACCAAAGGAAAAGTAGGAAGTGCCTTAGCCCTGAAGGAGGAAGAGAGAGAGAAGACCAGCTCCTGGAAGCCGAGGAAAGGAAGCCAGCAATGAACTGGCACTCTTAAACCACTTTAAGCAGATACACACATGCAGAAGGTCTGGAGAGCTTCTAAGGGGTGGAAATGTAGCTAGAAATTTAAATCTAGTACATGCCTTCACCTCAGCTTCTATGACAATCAAGAACCTTATGTTGCTTAAAAAAAAGGGTAAAGTGTGGCATATAATAGTACCATGCGATTTCATTAACATCCCACATTAAACTATAACCAAGCGTTTTTAAACAAATCGTTGAAGACAGGTGTATGATCCCGCTTCACCATCTCCACGTTCCCCAGTAGCTCGTGGACTCGAGCCCATTTTCACAGCAAGCTTTCCTTTCACATTGTCTGATCCAGGCAACTTAGAAATGTGTGTCTGGTAACAGCACTTCCAAACCCTGTCACTATCAAGAACAGGGAGTTTACTGGAATTTCCATTCCCCGAACTTCACATAACACAGCCCTGCTTATATCTAATTTTAGCTAAGATCTAAGTGTTCCAGAAGGGCCTACCTATTAATTAAAGAAAATAGTACTTTTGCATGTTTAATATCACATACACAAACACAAAGCCATAGCAGGTATCCTGAAGTCACCAGGCAGGATTAAAACTCAAAGCAAAAAGAATATTTTTATAAGACGATTTGTTCACCAGCTAACAAATTAGTGAAACTAAAATGACTGATGAGTTTTCAGTTGTTTGCCTGTTTTTCTTCCTTACAGAGTAGGAAAGGGCAGCAAAGGAGGAACTGCCTGATACATGAAAAGTCAGAGCCCGAGAAAAGGGGAAAGTAACTAAGGGTCGGCAAGTCACTTAATGAAGTTCATCACAGGAAGGAAAATGTTTTAAAGCCAATACATAAAGCTGCCAACAGCTGGGCTTGTGAAATATCCTGTTCTTTTGCCTAAATGCTTAAACCATTGGCTTATTGGGAATTAAAAGGAAAAAAGTGTGTGTGGGGCAGGGATGATTTAACTGAGCTCTACCTAACATACAAAGCCCATTCCAGAACCTCGAAGACTTTCATTGTCTCTGAAAGTCATTGTCACCATCATCATCCCCTCATTAAAGCTAAAGAAATGCTGGGGTAGCATTTAAAAGGACGCAACACATTTGGAGCCATCTCGGGCTCCCAGCACCTCCGAATGAAGGCAGGCACATTGCATAATCCCGGCAGCCAGGGCTGCTGACAGGTGGATGATTTATGCTCATAGTCAGAAGAATCGGAGGGCCTGCAGAGGAGGCAGCCTGAGCAAGGCGATGGTGAGACAGATGCTCTCAGTGGGCTTGCCGGGGCTGGCAGGCTCCAGCCAGCTCAGGTGCAACCTGGACATTTAAGTGCTGAACTCCTAGTGCCCAGACTCCAATACTTGGATGTGCATATAATTTGTGATATTATATGAAATGTACACAATGAATAAACCGTCAAATGCGGGCCAACACCATGTGCACAATGCATACGTTCCCTACATGCAGGCTCGTGTGTGTGTGTGTGTGTGTGTGTGTGTGTGTGTGTGTGTGTGTGGTCTCCACTCAGCATCAGAGTGAAAGGAACTCTATCTGTAGAATTATTATTATGCATGTGGAAACACTCTATAGCTTAAGGCTGTATGGCCCAGAAAATATTTAGCCCAGGTGTGGCTAGTGACGGGTGACAGGACTTCCTAACAATTGGATCAATATTAAAGATTGCACAGTGGGATTAGGAGAAATGCACCTCAGCAGAAAACCGACATCTCTGTCAATTATATTAATTATTTTCCAGATACATGGCACGCTTTCAAGGCATTTCATCCTGAGAAAGCGTTTGAATATTTGAGAGGAAAATGAATGGGGGACAGATAAGAAGAAGAATCCCCAAAGGAGATCAACTGCTTCGAAATCAATCCTTAAAAATACTTTTCCAGAATTCCTCTCCATGGCCCCAACAATAACAATCTGGTAAAGATTATGGTATTGGTTGAAAGGGTAGATAAACCTAATTACAGCTATTGATGACGAATTACTGCTCCTCTGATCTCTAACAGAAGGCATTAGCCAGCATTTGCATGGTCAGCATGCAAGGCTGATGGAACACCGATGGAGATGAAAGTCACTCCACAGTTCTGCACAGAACTCTGGTCACACGTCCTGTTCGTCCAGTATGTGGAAGGCACAGATTTCAGATGCCAGCAAAAGGGACAGGCATCCAAACACATAAACTTCAAGCTCTCTGGGATGAATCTCTTTCCTTTCAACTCCCAGACATGGGAAGGTCAAAGGTAGATCTACCTGTGAGAATTAAAGACCCTGGCATCCCTTTAATTAGGTAAGAGTATTCAAAGACATGCAAATTCCCAAGAAGCCACTTTGCAGATGAGAGTTATGGCATTCTGTGGGAGGAGGTGGCCAGTAGGCTTTTTTTTTTTCAGCTATCCTCCACTAAAAGAGCATTTTTGAAAAGAAGCAAATGGAATACATCCTAAGTCTTTCAGAATGCCTCTGGACTTGACGGTTCTCCCGAGAGAAAAAAAAATCAGATAATCTGACGTCTTCACAACGGCATCCAAATCCCTTTTCTAACTTCATTAAGCTCCAGCACTTAAAAATCATCCGTACCAAGTACTTTAATTAGAGACAAGCAGGCATAGGAAGGGCTCAGTAGTACATCCACCTAGGAAGTGAAATGCATGGGGTGGGAGCGTGGGGGTCTGTAACTCATCAATGTGGCCAACTGGTAAAGGGACAAACAGCAATGCTGACACATCCTTCCCCAGCCTCCCAAATTAATGGGATTGTGTGCCAGGGCAGTAGAGAGAAAGATTGAAACATCATGCCCGACCTCATCAGTACACTGGGATTTTAAGGTTTTCTGCACAGAAGGGGTAGGAAGGAAATGAAGTTTGAAGTTAAACTGACAGCCAAACCATTTGTGCTGCACATACCTGTTCTTCCCCCTTTACTGCCTTTCTTTTCTCTTTCATTCATCTTTCTTCTTTCTTCCAGACCTCAGAAATCCTTCCACCACTACCTCACGCTTCACCATGGGCACCCCTGCCATGAGAGAACCCGGTACAAAACTAGCATGAACTGGAGGCTTAGGTGCCACACAGAACTGTGATGACATGTATTTGATAGTCCACAGTCCATTCTACAGTGGAAGAGAGGAGATAGGCTAGGGAGAGAAGAAAGAATGAAAGAAAATCCCTCTTCTCTTCAGCACAAACAATCAAATACTTCAGCTCCCCAGCTAGGGAAATGGCTTTGACAAAGAACTTCAGGAATCCAGAACTGCACTGACAGCCCGAGCTATTGGTACCTTTAAGCCTATGTTATCAAAGCTTAAAACAGCTATAAGTTTTCAGGGAGAAAAATAAAGTGATATGTTTTAGATAGAGGTGAAAGTCCCTTCTTCCCCAATGGTCCCTACATTTTTTATCCTGTTAGAGCTGGAGGAACACATTAGCATGTGCAAAACTGACTGTAGACACGGTAAAGTCACACATGGGAAAAAGCGAGTACCATCCAGTTGAAAAGCAATCCCAGGGATGCAAGGTCATTTGGTCCATGACAGACTTTCTGCTGTCTTCCCACAATTCACAGAGGGGTCTCTGTGAGTCTGGCAGGTTATGCTGACCCTGCCTGTTACCTTCAGCTCTCCCGGGCACACAAAGGGGCTCAGGCCGGAGTCACATGGCGCATTATGGAGGACCTCTGACCCTAGCAAGTCACCGACAGAAAGCAATGTGAAGACATCCCAGGCCTGCTGTGAACACAGCACTCTTTCATAGCAGAGGGAAAAGCAAAACCAAAAGCAGAGCAGGGAGGGGACACTTAAGACCAAGCAGAACCAACTAGTGTGTGGTGGAGCAAAGCCAGGTCCTAAACATCTGGGTGGGGATGAAATCACCACAGTCAGAACTGCAGCTAATACACATGTATCAGAAATCCAGCTGAGCATCCAAAACATGAAGAAACTTATACTCTCTGTGCAGAGGAATGGGAACAGTGGCTAGGCGTGGGAGAAGAAATGGTGATGGCGTCACTGTCCAACTACCTCACACACATGCATGAAAATGTCGCAAAGTCATTTTAGAGATAGTTAATGGATGCGAACAGAAACATTTTTAATGGAGAAACTTACGTGTCATTGGCAACCCAACAACTTGATAATTCCATACTGAATGACACAGAGAGGGTCACCAATGGTGTTTGTTTTAGATCCTTAAATGTTGCATAGTATTTCACTACTCCTGGAATTTTGCAATGTGAAAAAGAATGGCTGGCTATTGTTTTCTTCTCCATTTCCCTTAGCCTTGAGTTTCCTTAAAAATATCCAGCCTTGGATGTAGCTCAGTGGGTAGAGTGCTCAGATATAAAGCCCTGGGTTCAATCCCCAGGGTCATATATAAAAAAAAAAAAAAAAAAAAAAGCACAGTGGTGCATGTTTATAATCCTAGCCCTTGAGAAAAGGAGACAGGAAGAGTGTCCTAGTGAGTCTGAGGCCAGCCTGGGCTACATGAGTCCTTCTCAGAAACAAACAAATAAACAAATGGGTCTTAAATTTTATTTTTAAAGGAGCGAAAACAAATGAAGTACAGTATCTCAGGTTTGCCTGCCAGAAGACTTTTTATCGGGACATTCTCCAGCTGTGAGGGAAGGAAGAGAGAAGAGACAAGGTCTATGTCAGCCCTAATTCCCTGCCCATTAGCTGCTTTCCGATGTGCAAATGACTCTGGTCTCCTAGGACTGCTTAAGAGTTCAGCTGACTCCAACCCTGTCTCCTTCTGGGTTTCCGGGTTAAAATCAATGCATTAACTGAGGCTGCTAGTCAAACTCAGTAACTGTAAGTTAGTAAGTAAGCATGGTGAGGAGGGAACGAATTCTGAGCTCTAGAATCTTGGGAACTTTCAAAAAGGCTAGTTCCCAAGTGACATTAAAATAGAAGTAGAAATCCTTATGGGGGGCTTCCCACCTTAACAAAACTTCAGATAGGTTTTCACTGCTGAAGCACAAACCAAACAGTTAAAGATTTATTCTCAAGCTAACAGGAGATTCTCCAACATCTCTTTGGACACATGACACTGGGACAGAATTCCTGGCATTTTACTTTATCACCATTAGTGACATTTAGTTTTTATTTATTTATTTATTTTTCTGCAGTTATCTTCTCCAGATACTAACTGATGACTTCTGGGGAGTTCTAGAGAAAGTTCTAGATCACTGAGAAATGTATATTGCACAAATCACAAGCCTGGACCTGTTAATATGAAAGAATTAAAACAATGCTGCAAACAGGGTATGGGATCACCAGGTGACAGCACTTGCATTTCTCAAAGGCAGGCGCTGGCCACCACCAGAGTCTCCACCACTGAACAATGGGCTACCACCAAGAACTGGGTAGAGATCTGAATTGCATACCCACTATTCAAAGCATTTCTAAGAAATAGTAAGAACGTTCTACACAACCTTTAAGAAATAATTTTGGGGGTGGGGTGCTGGAGAGATGGCTCAGCAATTAAGAACATATACTGTTCTTGTAAAGGACTCATGTTCAGTTCCCAGCACACAAATCAGGCAACTCACCAATGCCTTTAACTCCAGCTCCAGGGAATCTGACACCCTCTTCTGGCCTCTGAGAACACCTGCACTCACATGCAGACATACACATAATTTCAAATAAAATATTTTTTAAAAGAATATTCTGGTTTTGTAGAGAGTAATACATGCATAAATGGGAGACTATTACCAAAGGATGACTCTGGAATTTTTAATAGCTGCTAGCAGTGAAATCACCGTCTCAAATAAAGAATTCCTTGTCACAAAAGAAAGAAACAGCATAGAGCAGTAGCTTCCTTAAACCTTAAATAACAGTGTATCTCTGGACACTTGTGAGATTGAGATTAAACTGAAATGCTTCTTGATGAATATCAAGACATCACATGGGCTGTAGAGGGTTGGGTACACAGTGGAGTCCTGGTTTTACCATTTCCCATATGGCTAATGTTGGGAACATTATTTATAGGACTGATAAAATACAACTCTGTTTTCTCATTTATACTCACTATCTCTTCCAATGTCTACAAGGAAAATCAGATGAAAATCAATGTCAGCCCTCACCCCTTCTTTTTCCTTTGTTAGCATTTTAGTATACTATCTGAGGAATCAAACCAAATAAAGTCAATGACACATGACTACCAAATCAAACTACTAAAATCAAATCAAATAAAGTCAATGACACGTGAATACCAAATTCCACTTGGTCCTGACACCACATGTATGAAGGAAACTGTATGTGTATGTGCATAATTTAGATAGTATTGTTAGTTAAAAATATATTATTAATGGAAACACTGTTTCTGGACCCAACTTCTAAAAATGTAACTTGAAAGAATACAAAAGTAGGCTAAAGGGGAGTGTCAGCTGTACTTTATTGAGCATCTATTATGCAATCATTATTGAATTAAGGATCAAGAGGGATGAAAATAGAAATGGAGAGAATGTCCCTTCACACGTGGTTTCTATTTTGCTCTGTGATACATTTGGTGCAGAGCAGAGAGGTAAAACTTCATAGTATCAGCTCAAATTTTCTAAATGCCACTAGGTGATAGGCATTGTAACAAGGACATCACTCAATGCTCCTTTTTCAGCCTAAAAGAACAACCCCTCCCAGTATATTTCAAAATTTCAAACTCCATTTCATAGATAAAGTTGTTGGAAGCATATGGGTTAGTGGTTGTCTTGCCTAGTGTGCTGGCATCCTGGGTTTTGATCTCAACACCATAATTATAATAGCAATAACAATAGTAATTTAATTTGTTCAAAGATAAAGTTACCTGTTGGGTGGGCATGCTGGACTGGAGCCACCATCCCCTCCTTATAAATTAAACATCCCCAGGTGGGGTTGTTTAATTTATAAGCAAGATTAAAAGTTGAGTCTGCAGTCACCGTGAGTGTATTTCAAGGATTCAAGGAATCATTTCAGATTACCCTTGACCCCAGAGATTGTGTTTCTTATTTATATGTCATACTTCCTATTCTGGAAAATGTGAAGTCAAAGCGATAAATCATAAGTAACAGACAAAAGATGATGGTGAATTCGGAACAGAATTAAGACCTCTGTGAACTGAACCATTATGATTAGAAAGACCCTGAACTCTGGGGACAGAAACATCCAACACATTCACTCTGTGTGTGTGTGGGTTTCTTTCTCTCTCCATTCCCCACATTTCTTGTGGTGGATGCTCAGAATGTCACCAAAGATGGCCTCAGACTTCTGGGCTCCAGTCATCCTTCATCCTCGGCCTCCCAGGAATCCAGAAATAGAAGCACATAGCCATTCCTGACTATGCCATGTTCGTGTTTAACATCGACCCAATGCTTGAGAAAGCTAACACAAAGGGTGAGTGGGTGAATAAAAGTGGCCAGATGAAAGTCATGATGTGGACCTAAAATGTGTATAACTGGATTGACAGGTATAAAAGAGGTCCTAGGAGGAATAAGGTCCATCCCAGTTCTAGATATTATTAAGAGTAAAGTGCATTTGTGAGGGAAGCAGTGACAAATATGTCTATAGACCAAACCATCAGTCAAGAATCCAGTTTCCTTCCAAATATTTCACAATTGTGCAGGAACTGACACTAACCCAATACCGAAGTGAGGGGGATTTGACATTTACCTGGCTTGAGAAACATTGATGAAATCAGAACCAAATCTTGGTGAAAAGTAGAAGCAATGTACAAAGTTATCCCAGGCACAGTAACCAACTCATTTTTATATATTCTCTGCCTTTCATTCTTATACATTCAAAAAACCTAAAACGTTGAGAAAAATAGTCTGTATATATTAAGATGATGACTAAATAGTTCCTAGAGGAAAGAGGAAAGGAAGAGTGAGCAAAACAGAAGAGGCTGAGTCTGTGGTCAAGGAAGGTCACAGTGTTTTAGCTTTGCCTTCCCTTCCATTTCATCTACAAAGGACAGTGCCTTTAAAATAGAGTACCTCCTACCGGCCCCATCAATGCTGGATCCCCGTGATGCCTCCTGCTTCCCAACCTTGTGTGCATTCTTCTCTCTTAATGGCAAAACTCATGTTCATGTCATTCAGCCAAGTAAGGTAAAAGTGAGTCTATGAACCGGCTTTACATCTGAAGTCCCTCCCACCTGAGAGATAGCTAAGACTGAGCCCCGGTGTGCTGTCTGCTTGGATAACATTGAATAGCAGTGGCAAGTCCTCAGCCGCTGTTCTGGTAGCCACAAAGCCACCCTGGCTCTCAGAAGGCACACAATCTGCTGTTGCCTTTGGTCTGGTTTGCCAGGAAGCCCAGGATGGACTCCCCACCAGCACCATCAGGCTCAGGGAATTTGGCTAGCACCAGGCACCTAGACTTCTGCCAGGTAATTGGCTTTGGGGAAGCCGCTGACCTACTCTCCACTGAGTGGCTTTTGTGGACCTGGAACCCAGCCTGCCTCTCATCATTGATCAACCTTGGCCAAGCCAGCTGGCTTGCTCCTTTGCAGACAGCTTGCCTTAGGGAAGCTGGTTGGTGGCTTCACTCTCAACCTACTAAGCGAGATAGGGGGAGGAAAAGAGAGGGGGAGGGAGAGAGAGAGAGGGAGAGACAGAGACAGAGGCAGACAGACAGAATAAGAGAGAGAGAGAATAATCTCACTGTTGTCGATGAAAGGCTGAGGAGAATCATGATAATACAGAGTGTAGGGGGCTGACAAGCTACACAGCTTCAACAGGGAAAGGAGCACACCAGGTGTGGAACCCACGGAAGTAAAACTATAAATGAAGCACTTTGTTAAAGGAGCCTTATGAAATACAAAACCAGAACTCACAAATTCACATTAAACTGCATCCAGCTCATACACACACACACACATCTCCCTGGATGAGAATTATGAGAACATATTATCTGAAAACTTGTAAGAAAAAAAATACACTATACTAGAGTCTCACAGGTCCTGCCCACCCCCCCCCGATTCCCCCCCCCCCCCCCCCGCGGCTTTTCTCCGAGCAAATGGTGAAGCAGGTTTCCATACCCCCTTGGGGCAGAATCCATTGGAGATATTTTATAATTCAAAAGGAATAAAACTGTAGCATTTTCGATCAATGTTGGCTTCCTGCTTCATGCTCACCCATGGAATGACAAATGGTGCACAATCAAACAAATGATGAGCTTTTAATAGTAATCTAATTAATATAAGGGAAAGGAGTGGGGAAACTTACGCCCTACGATTTCCATCATCTTCTGCATCCTGTAGGACAGGAAGCATGTTCTTGGGAGAATTCTTGGTGTTGCGTTTAGTTAGTCCACATGCTGTCTCACTTCAAGGCTAATTGTGTTTTTTAAAAAGAAAGTATATCTAAATATGCAATTTTCTCTGAGACCCATGAGTATATGGAGCTTATGTAACTTTCTTATATGGAATTTTGTATACAGTAATAGGCAAATCTCTAAAATACCAGTATTTAAATTTTTCTCCTTTATAAAATGGACAAGATTTGAATATCCCAGCTGCACATCATGGCCAGATCTTCAAACTACCAAGGTAGAAGGCACTCAAGTATATTCCTCTCTGCAAAGACTCATTTGGACAGAATGTTCTCAAGTTCAAGTTCTAGAAACTGTCCCAAAGAAGGAAATTTTGTTACAAGGTGAAAATTTCTTCTCTGCTCCAATTTGGATTGAGATAAAATGTCACAGAGTATCTGACACAGACAAAGACCCGTGAAAAGGGGTTTGTGGGGAAACCACAACTTGAGTATTTCTGGTTTGTTTCCCATGTCTTGGAGACGCTCAGTTATTCCAAAGTTGGCCAAGGTACAGCTCTACGGTAGAGTTCTTGCCTCCCATGTGAGATGCTCTGGGTGGTTTTTATCTCTAGGTGGGAAAAAAATGAATACATAAAACATAAAACAACAAAATATTATTCTAAAGTTTATATGGAAATCTGAAGGACCTCAGAGTGGGAAGTCCACCCTAAAAATATTCATGTCCAATCCTCACATGATATTTGGAATTCTTTCAGTTAAAACAGCTCTCCTAACGCAAGTACACTTCTTACTATCTTCTGGATATTAAGAACACAAAGTATCCAGCTGTGGTGGTACACATCTTTAATCCCAGCATCCAGGAGACTGGGGTGGGGCAGATCTCTGTGAGTTTGAGGCTAGCCTCATCTACATAGAGAGCTCCAGGCCAGCCAGAGCCACAAAGTGAGATCCTGTCTCAAACAAGCAAACAAAAACAAAAAATAAAAACCACAATCCAATAATAACAAAAAAAGGTGGGTATTTAAATATTTTTTTTTAGAGCTCAGCTTCTCATAATCCACAGCCTCTGAAGGGTTATAAGTAGCTGGGCCTGAAACACGTGCCTGTCACCCCATATTTGGGAGGCAGATTCAGAAAGATTCCTTGGGCTAATGATTAAATTCCAATCTAGCCTGAGCTACCCAGTGAGTTCCACACTGGCTTGGGATACCATGTAAGACCACCCTCTAAAAAATATAGTAAGAAAAAAATCATTCTGAACTAAATACATACTTGGTATCCCTATAATTCATAAAGGGAAAAACTCTATTATATAAACAGGATAGGTGATAGACCCAGTGTTCCTGCTATAAATTCAAGTTCCCTGGATAGTGGAAGAAATTTGGAAGATTCATGATTTCTCTAAGTTTCACTTCCTTTGTGCAAGGGGAAATCACCTACTGGATACTTGTGTATGTGTGTGCATGTATGTGTGTGTGTGGGGGGGGGGTGGGTGGTGATCATTGTAAGGACTAGCCAAAAAATAAGAATCCAGTCACAGCACACAACATACAGCCTAAGGCATTAAATCCTCAAGACATGGCTGCTAGTGTTACCTTCGACATCTTGGCTATTCATTTTGAGACAGACTATTCCAGTTGCAAAGCCACAAAAAAAATTTAAAGGAAGAAGGAAAAGAAAAGGTAGAAAGAAAAAGAAAAGAGGCCATCAGGTAACATAATGTCTACACACAGAATAAGTTTCTGTGGCACTGTAGATCCATTCCCCAATGGCTCGAATGTCAAGACAAAGCTCACAGACAAGGTGCTCTCTGCCACTGCCTGTATTATAACTTGGGAGTTGTGTTTAATGTTCTGCATTAATGAGGGGACTGCTTGGGATGGGATTACAACTGTGACTGTAGGAAACACCAGGGAGGTCAGTGTAGTTCTATTAACTGTCACCCAGTGCAGAAATATTTTCCGTGAATACCATTAAAGCCTTCTCCTCTCCTTTGTTCTGCTTTTTGAAGGCAGTAGGAACCCAAACTTCCCTAGCAATAATTTCTGTTTTAGACTTGGCAGCATAATGATATTAGACTTGAGGGGGGGAAATCACCTTGGCAATGTCTTCTTGGGAGATTTTTTTTTAAATGTTTTTTTACAAAAGAGATTTTGTTAGGATAAATTACTAAGCAGACTCATTCAGAGGGTAAAAACAAACCTACTTGTTACTAAATGAGCATGCTAGCTTTATATTTTTTAGAAAGGGAACCTGCCTGGAAAATGCTACACCCTCTAAATGGCCATTTGATTGCAATGGGAAATGTGGAAGTGTGGGGGTAATTAGAGAAGTGGCTGTTCTGTGCACCATTTGCTGATAGGGCAAACCTAGAAGATACTCCAAGCTCCCTGGCCATGGATGGATCAGGGGAGAACTGGGGCTACAGCAGAAACTGTCCTGGGATAATTCGTCTTTATATTCTGGGGTGCAAGACAACTGAACAGAGAGATAATCAGTGGCTACATAAATAAATCCCTAACTTATGCTCTGTCCCACATATCTGTGCACACACTTCTCTCTCTCTCTCTCTCAGGGGGGGCAATAGGCGGCTTATACCCTGAGATCATTGGTCATCACTCGAAAGACCTTCTCAACACAGTAACAGCCATCCCATCTCCCATACTGCTACCATTCCATCTGCTCAAAGATTACCTAAGTACTAACTCAGTTCTATAACTCCATAAGTCAAAGTCAAAGTTGAAGACTTTATGCTACATGTGGATTGACAATTCTTGATGCATTTAAGATCCATCAGGCTGGAAAACTTAAGCCATGATGGCATGGCCCTGTTAAGACATGACACCCTCAAGCTTGCCATTAATGACCTAAAACTCTTCTATTTCAACTCAGCATCCAGAAATCACAGTTTAGGTCTGGGGGTGTAGCTGAGTGACAGAGTTCTTGCCCAAAGTAAGAGCTTTGGTGCTAGGTTCCAACTCCCTTCCTACATCAAATAAAAATAGGTAAGAGAGAAAGAGAAGAGGAAGGAGGAGGAGAAGAAGGAGAGGGAAGAAAGGGGGACTATAAAAGAGGGGAAGAGGAGGAGGAAATAAAGAGGAGGAAGAGCAGGAAGAAATGCAGGCGGCCAGGTCATGAGCCCCTCTCCCGGATTAGTCCCCATCATTTCCTGTCTAGTCAGCTGTCCCATCCACTTCCAAGCAGTGTTTACAGATTAGAATTCTAAATCCAAGTCCCTTCCTAATGAATATAACTTGCATATAAATTTGAGGCTCCAGCTTCCTTGTTTGATCCATGAACTCAATTGTTTTTCTATGGTCTCTAGAACTCTTCCATATAAATAAATGTTTTGGGGTACTACTGACAAACGGCCTGCTGATCCATGTGTGGAACAGGAAAGATCCCTTGATGATCACAGTCATACACAGCAAGCTTAACATAGACACAGGATGGACCTGGGCCCATTACAAACACACCTGACATTTGATTCCTCTTCAACTATAACTGGACCTTGAAAAACTCAGTGAAATTCTCTGAACCTTGATTTCCTTATCCACTTAATGAGAATCTGACATCTGGGGCCCCATTGTTCTATAACTGCTTTGGGGCTCAAATGACCCTTTCACAGGGGTCACCTATGACCATTGGAAAACACAGATATTTACATTATGATTCATAACAGTAGCAAAATTAGAGTTATGAAGGAACAACAAAAATAATTTTATGGTTGGGGGTCACCACAATATGAGGAACTGTAATTAGGGTTACAGCATTAGGAGGATTGAGAACCACTCTCTATACTGAGTGAGATTCTAATGCAAAAATGGGAGATTGGCACCCTGAATCCTTTCCATGTGGGACAGTGACTCTTTCTAAATATGGATTCCCACCTTGTTTTCACTCTGTCGGGAACATGAAGATTCCTAGTTCTCCACCAGTTCACAATGCCTACCAGAAATCACTTGTGTTCACTCAGGCTTGTAAAGGTAGAAGATGCATGAATAACATTGATTACCTCATAGTAGAAACATATTAGTGAAGTCAAGATTAAATATAAAGATCTAACTGAAACACAAACAAGATACGTAGTGGTTATGTTCCTCATTTATTTGTCCCAATGAATAACTTTCTCCAATTTCAAACATACATGATTGATCCTCTCTGCTCCGAACATTGTCACTATTTTTACCTCAAAAAACATGACACTAAAACTTCAAATTTCTGACTGGGAACAAATGCAGCAACATGTGATGAGACTGCAGATGCCCACAGAAATAAAGCCATACTGACTGCACCTCACTGTATTGATACGACCTGGTTAGAACTGTGAGGAAATGCACAGCAAAATATACCACCAATGCTTTGGCCCTGAGTATTAAGATACCTAGGAACTACCCTAGTGTCCACTCAACTTTCAGGTCAGTTAAACATGCTAAAAATATCACAGCCCTTGTTCTGTGTATGGGTGTGTACCTGTGTGTGTGTGCACATGCACATGTGCATGAAAGTACACGCACGTGTGTGTGTGTGTGTGTGTGTGTGTGTGTGTGTGTGTGTGTGTGTACCAGAGAACAAACTCAGTGTGCTGAGAACAGCACCCACCTTCCTACAGTTTACCAATTAGGCTAGGCTGGCTTGGTGGCTAGATCTCAGAGATCTGCCTGCCTCTGGATTTTTATGTGGATGCTGGGGGCTGAGTCATCAGACTTCTAAGGCAAACACCAAACTGAGCCATCTCCTCCCCAGCCAAGCTCCTATTCTCCCAGAAAAAAAAAAGCATTTAAAGAATTTTCAGTTTTGGCAAAATCAATGGAATAGTACACATCATCATCCATAGCTACTGCACCATGGCCTTATCGTAATTCCAACCTCCTCCTCCTCCTCCTCCTCCTCCTCCTCATCATCATCATCATCATCCCTACCCTTGTTATCACAGTGTTTGGATGCCATATGCATAAGAACATTATCCTAGCAGCCATGACATAATTCGAAAACCAAACCTGCATGATGTCAGAAGAGAAGGGGTAGGTGCGTCTGCCTGCTCCCAGGTACAGATGGCCACACAGAATCTCGGGACCTAACAGCCTTGCTCATCCCAGAACAGGCAGCGGGAAAGTCAGCAGCAGCAACGAAAGTGCAACATCTTGTCAGGTTCTGGACCACGTGTGGAGATTTATCAAACGAGTTTCCCTTTTGTGGCTTTCTCCCACTAAGTCACCTCCTCCCTCCTCCTCTTGGACCTCTCCTCCCTGCTTTTCTCCACGCTGAAGCTGAACAAGTATAATGTTGCTGAGGAAAATATCCTGTTGTATAAAAGTCTCGATTCCATTTAAAAAGGGGTAAAGCAGGGTCACAGAAGAGGTCTTGGTGCTTAAGCATGAGCACTAGAGTTCAAATACCCAGAAACCCACGTAAGTGCCATGACCTACTGCAATTTGGGGTTTCATGGAGAGCCTGCCTTAATGCAGAAGACTCAGAACTGTAACTGAGGATGATTCCAGATGTCAACCTTGGGCCTCCATATGCACCAACATGCATACGCACCCATGCACACCTATACACATACAAAAACATTCATCCATACATACACATACATTGCAAACACACACACACAAAACTGGGGAAATGTAAAGAAATATTTTCTTTTCCTAATTGTTTGATCTGTGTACAAATAAAGGCTAAGCTTTCTCATGAACATTTGAACAAAATTTCACTTACAGATGTCACAGATGTTCTTCTATGAAAGTCTTGGGAAAGCACCCTGAAAGCCACTGACATTGGGCCAGGCTAGACCTCAGGGCCGGGCAGAACCAGAGAAACCTCTAGCTACAGACACATTTTACATGGAGCAAGATCTTGCAGCAGGTCAATATGATATACATATGCATCATATCCATATCCATATACATCATATCCATATACACGTGATGCCCAGATTCAGGCTCCTGGCATCTCCTGCTTATCACAGCCCAACTATGTCCACTGAGCTCTGAAACTCTTGTTTATCCTAAGAACCTCTACCAGCAAAATCCAGCAAGTTGGGGAAATGTCATAACTCATCGCACGCACTTCCAGGAAGCAAATCCAGGAATCCATTCAAATTCAAAGCCTTGAGTCTAGGTTCATCTGACCCCAAAGGCTGAGCCTCACTGTCTCTGGCAGCTGACATGGGACTGCTCCTTTCTCTGGGCCACAGGGCATGGTGGGTGGGGCCCATCTGGTCCCTTCTTGGGTTGCAGTGGTGAGGATGGAACACAGGAAGGAGCATATGCTAAGCTGTCCACAGCGCCCCCTGCAGTATCTTCTTCAATATCCACAACCCAGATGTTGAGCCTCTTAGTTAAAAAGCTTCAGTAGCAGGTTTTGGGGGAGGGGTTGTCTAGTTTTTGGTTTTTCTGAAAGCGGTATCTAATGTAGCCCACGCCAGCCCTGAATTGATCTTCCTGCTTCTGTCTCCAAATTCTGGGACTACAGGCATGTGCAACCATACCTAGTAGTAGTTGTTGTTACTTTGTTTGTTTGTTTTAATGTCAAAAAGGGAACAAACGCTCTTGGAATAAAATACCGAAACTGGTCCTCTGTATTGTCTGATTCGTACGCACTTTTGCACAGACCCTGCCATGGCTAGGCACTATGCTGCACGCGATTCAAGAGTGAGGAAAGGCACAGGCTGGTGTGTGTGTGTGTGTGTGTGTGTGTGTGCATGTTTCCATGTGTGTGCCCACCTATGCATGCATGCACATATAAGTGAGAGAACACAGACTGTGGGTATTCATGTGTGTAGAGACTAAAGGTCAATGGCAGCTGTCTTTCTGAATCACCTCTCTCTCTCTCTCTCTCTCTCTCTCTCTATATATATATATATATATATATATGTGTGTGTGTGTGTGTGTGTGTGTGTGTGTGTGTGTGTATGAGTGTGTGTATGCATATGTATGTATGTATGTATGTATGTATGTGTGTATTTTTTGTGGCAGAATCTCTCATCAAACCTTGAATTTGTATACAGAAAAGACTTGCTAGCCAACAAGCCCCTGGAATTATCTTGTCTACACCTTGTGAGTTCTAGGATTCCAGGCCTCTGCTATGCCCAGCTTTTTGTGGGTTCTGGTGGAATAAACTCAGGTCCTCATGCTTGCATGGAAAGTATCTTACTGACCAAGTCATCTCCCAGCTTCCTCAACTGGTAACAAGTATTTGACTCAAAAATTCTAATCCGGGGTCTGGAGAGGTGAATCAGCCATTAAGAGCATTCGCTGTTCTTCCAAAGGACCTGAGATCAGTTTCCAGCACCCAAGCTAAGCAGCTGGCAGTCACCTGTGACCTCAGATCCAGGGGGCCTTACGCCCTCCACTGGCCTCTAAGGACATCTGTCCCCTTGTGCAGATACCAAGATACATGATTAAGAATAAAGGAGATCTTTTAAAAAATCTAATCTCAAGCATCAAGCTTAGTCCACTTAGATTTCTGGTGCCGGCTTATGGGGAGACAGAAGCTATGGGCATCTATCCCCGTGTCTTAGTTTACCCACAAAGCCACCCATTCCCTTTCCCTCCCGGGCCTACACTTAGCTATCTTCTCACAGGGGCATGCCTCAGTTAGTAGAAATGCCAGTCAGTATGACTAAGAATTATCATTTTTTAAAACAGTCAAGGCCTCATTTTTCTATAAGCCCGCTTTTTAATGAAAACCTCCTCCATTCCCTCCCCTCAGGCAGTACTTTATGGTACACTTGGCGAATTGAATAAAAGATACCTGTTAAAGCAAGGAAGGCTTCCATCGAGGCTGTTGAAATCTGATTTCATCTCAGATTCGAGAACTAATGTTGTTTTTTGTTTAACTAGATTTTGCCTGTCAATTTCCAGACCTGCTGTGCCGTCCGCCTGTATGGACTGCTGTGGTCAACATGGGGGTTGTAGTAGCAAATTTTATTATGGACTGGTAATTGAATTGAACAGGTTTACATTTGAATAGATTTACTACACCATGATCCCTGACATACTGCACGGGACTCAAATCCCTGCACATCCATAAAGATACGTTTAAGAGGGTATCACCCTATCCAGACCTAGGGAGTGAGCCTTGAGCCACGGAGATGCCCAAGCATAATTGTGCATTTATATGCAGGGTGAAATGCAATATTTCACTGTATTCTTTAAGCAGAAAAGAAAAGAAAACAATATTCCATATTTACTCACACCATCCCATCTCTGCTTTAAGGGTAACGGGCTCAGAGAAACAGTATTTTGCCATCCGCATGTTCATGAGGAAGTAAATGGGAAATAAATTATTATTTGAGCATGGCAGCAACAGCAGCACTTCCCCTGAAAACACATCCTCTAAAAGCGTGCTAGCAAGTGCTGAAGAGGTGCGAATCACAGATAAGCACAGCCCGATTTACTCCGAGCAACAATGTTTAATTAAACGCCTCTCACACATCTGCCTTCACTCTCGCCTCCCTTCAGACGCTCTCCTAGAAACTACGAGAAACATGATCTAAGGAAAAAGACGTGTCCCTGTTCATCTTTAAAGTTGAAACAGCAATCAGATGAGTAAATTACAGTATTGAAATCAAACTAATCAAAAACTCCCATCTCCCTAGAAATGGAGGCGTGTCTCTACGCACTTCACTGTTTGAAAACAAAATCGGAATCTGAGGTGTACTCACAGAAGGCTTTCGTTGATACACGACTTCCATTATATTTAAACAAATGGATTGCTTTTAAATGTAATAATTCCTCCATTTCCAGGGGTTTGCAACCTTCCACTAACCTTTATATTTGAGCACAAGTGTAGTTTAAATCTCCCCAGAGTAAATGGTAACATAGACATAACCAAGACCAAACCCCAACTGTCCATCACTTGTAACATTCTGAATTATGTTTTTATGGGATTTTTCTACAGCATGGGGAGGGGGTGGTCTACCCTGTGAATTAGTATCTGTATGCTATTCTACCAGAGGGCTTAAGGCATTGGCTAAGTAAACTTAGAACCTTAAAATAGTTTATCATCATCATCATCATCATCATCACCAGAACCTAAAGCAGCAGCTCTCAAACTGTGGATCTCAACGCCTTTGGGTATCAAACGATCCTTTCACAGGGGTTGCCAAAGACCATTAGAAAACACAGATACTTACATTATGATTCATTGCAGTAGAAAAATTAGTTATGAAGTAGTAACAAAAATAATGTTATGGCTGGGCATCACCACAACGTGAGGAACTGTGTTAAAGGGCCGCAGCATCAGGAAGGTTGAGAATCACTGCTCCAAAGAAATCTGGCTTGTACTTCAGTTAGGTGGGTGGGTTTGCTTTTCAGTCATGTGTTCAGCTTTGTCAAAAATTACCCTTTGCGCAGTTTCATAAACATATTTACCAGCAACCAAGCAACTTGGGCAACACAGGGCCTGGAACAGTGTCTGATGTGTGGGAGGAGCTGCATGCAAATGTAGCAGATGGGTTGGAAACCAGAGGTTGCCTGTGCAATCTCCTAATGGGACCAAAGCCCTAAGATGCGAAGTGCCCCATCCTCATTTTTATTTCCAGTGCTACCCGGTCACTAGTCTTCACGAATCCCTCCTTCCTCGTCTCTGAGCTTATGACACCCACTTAAATGGGCCTGCCTCTACCATTCTTCCTCCTGACAGAGTCTCCCTCTCCCCCTCATATTCATATATCACATATGGTACATATAATCATATCACCGCATATCTTTTCCCTCTTTTTGACATCCTATGGTGGTCACCTTCCTGCAACACTTTCAAGTTGTAAGTCTGCTGACAGCTGTTTCCCGTGGAAAAAGCCAAGCTGAAGATGAGATGGAGAAATGAAGGGGTTTTACTTTTTCCAGTAGACAAATAAAGGTCAGGTGCATAGGGCAGGAATCCCACATCCCTGCATTCCATCTGCTGCGCTCCTTCCCCTGTGATAGTCGTATCCCAAGACGGCACTGGACAGGTACAGGCCCGGTGGAATTATGCAAATCTAGTGACTATGCATTTAGTGAGGCTCATCGTTCTCATTTGCAAATATGTGAACTTCAAATGTAAAACAAAAAGGTGAGGGGTAGAGATCTGTAGTGATAATACATAAATTCTGAGGTGGCAGATCTATACATTTCTATAGATAATTAACCTAACTTTAGTTACAAACTTCCTTCCATGAGCACATGTTCATCTTGGTGCTTTATGAAAACATCATATTCACTTTAAACTCCAACAGGCTTTCTGAATACAAAGAAAGGGTAAACTGTGTACAGTATGCAAAACGTATTTCTACAAATATGCATGTACAGAGATTCATTAAAAAAAAAAAAAACCAACTCCTAGGGGTAGGTTTCTCAGAGAAAAGGAAAAATGTTACTCTACCTCCAAGCTGATGATTACTTTGTCTAAGTAAGCTGAACTAGGTGGGGCCTCTGACATGTGGGGGCTAGCAGAGTGTCCTCCACAGCCAATGGGTTCACTTCCTATTGCAAGAATGATCCAGTATGGAAGCTCATTCAGTGTGGTTAGCACAGGATCTACATTCCCTGGCTTTATCTTCTGTTGCTGGGTGCTGTTCCCCACTGAAACCAAGCAAAGCAATCATAATGTCAAAGCTTCAGCCCTGTTCTGCCAGAGAAAGTAAGTACTAAAGATATGTTTGGAAAGTAATACATGACCTTAAACCCAAAACTGGTTTTTAAAAAAATTGAGAAGGGGGATGCATTGTGAGCAGCCTCTTAGCTTGTCTCCATCTTCTTCCCTCTGTAAACTGTAGAGATCAAAGGACCAGGCCCATAAACACTGTGGGGAATTCAGGTCAGATCACAACCTTCTGGTCGGAGTCAAGCTGCTAGCCCTGAGGTATCAGAAACTCGGGTATTACGGGTGTTCTGCCGTCAGATTCGGGGCCCCTACTGACCCACCTTTTCTGGTTTCTATGGAACTGGTCTTGATCCCTGTTTTGATTGCCACCACCAGCCCGCCCCCCAAACGCAGAGCACAGGGTTCTGAGCAGGGCCACTTACCTTCTTTGAGCATGCCCACTTTGAGACACTTCATGAAGCGGCAGGCCTGGCAAGATTTGCGTCTGCGCTTTGTGATCTCGCATTCATTCGTGGCTGGGCAGCTGTACTCGATGTTACCTACAGTGCAGAGTGGGAGGGAAAGAGGCAGTCAGATGGGCAGGTCAGGAGAGATGGAGGCATCCCCGAGAAAGGGTGAACTCTGGTACCCTGGACCCCAAAGTCATGTGAGTGAGAGACATCAGGAATGGGACAAGGGCCCCGGCAAGCTGGATATGCTGCTGTGGCCATAGAATATGCCTCTATGGGAGCGGCTTGACATAAATTAGCCCCTCCAGAGAGGCTGAGGCAGGAGCATTGCCCCAAGTCCAAAGCAGCTTGGTCTACATAAGTTCTAGGCCAGCAAGGGCTACCCAATGAGACTCTTTCTAAAAATGGGGGGGGGGGGGAATCTGACATGAGCCTCTTGTGATCATAATCTACTTGAAAATTTCTTTTGTGATTAAAATATTCTGGAAGACTGTTACAGGATAACAAACAATCGCTAAGCAAAGTTGACCCACACCAAGTATAGTCTTCTAGAAGAGATTCCAAAGCAGTCTATGCTCATAAAAACATAAACACCAGAGGCTGGAGAGACAGGTCGGTGGTTAAGAGCACTCACTGCTCTTGCATAGGATGCAGGTTTGATTCTCAGCACCCACATGGGGCTGCTCACAACTACCTATAACTCCAGTTCCAGAGGTTCCGATACTCTCTGCTGGACTCTGCTGGCACATACAGACAAACAGACACACACAGGTACACACAAAATAAAATAACTAAACCTTAAGACAAAAACAAACAACAACAAAAAAAACTAAACATGTAAACAAAATGTCACATCTGGATCCCAGTCTAGACTCATGCTTTGGGACAAGCTGCTTGTCCTTTGGCTGCATAAATCTCTCAGAGCTCAGGGACCCAATGTGAGCAATTCCTGTTAGCACCTGGCATGCAGGGCAGGAACGTAACTCTTCCTCCCCTTCTAGTCAGGCAGAATTTCCCAGGATGCTCACTGGTGGTGCTGAGGGTAAGGATGGTGGGAATAATGGCTGCCATTGCTATTATCATCTTCATGGTGCTTGTGACATTACTTGCATAATTAATTCCAAGCACCATGGAACGGTAATGACAACAAACTATTCAGGTTGTATTTTTAATAATAGACTGTACTGTTTTTAGCTACATGTAATAATCTGAAATGAAAAAATGTGTAACTGGAAGATCTAAACTTTCAACGTTTCTCTGAAGACAATGAAGTGTGTGGGGTGTGCTCTAGGCAGCTACAGCCTTGTAAAGAGCTGCCTTGAAAAATAAAGGCTGTCTTCACTATCAGCCCCGTCGCAGAGTGCTTGAAGGTCTCCGGCTACTTCCTAACCCTTTCCCCTCGTGATTAAGTGCATTAGTAACCTAATGAAAATGCATCCTGCTTATTGCCCTCTTGGGAAGGGGGAGGTCATCGCACCGAATGCATAAATTGTCATAGGAGACGGTCCGGGCATAATTGCAATTTTGCTGTTCCACGCTTGCTGTACTCAGGGTCCATCGAGTCCCCTGAAACATGCGCAGATCCAAGTAATTAGCATAGAAGGCTGCCTGGGACCAGAGCATTGATGAAATATTTCAGAGTTAATCACACTTTGTAAACACTGATTTATATTGACTACCTTTCTGTGGACTGATGCCTCCTCATTAAATATCACATTAGTACTTCGCAGGACTGTTCAAAGGCTCCACTACTCGCCAACTGCTAATTCACCAGGAAGTGATACCTAGCCACTTGGAACTACAGAAAATTGGTTAAGTATGCATGACTTAAAAAAAAAAAGTCTTGAGCATTATAACTTGAGGTAAATTGACTGGCTAAATTAGCATTCTAATTCAAAGCAACTACTTTTAAAATGAGGTTAGATAATAGAAGTGATATTAACTACATTAACAGGAATAGTCACCATCACCGTCTTCAGAAATATCACTCAGGGGCTGGTGAGATATTTCATCTGGGAAAGTGTTAGCTGCAGAAGGCTGGCCATGTGCATTCATTCCCAGAACCCATGCAAAGGCAGAAGAGGAGAACCAATTCCACATCATTGTCTGCTGCTCTTCACACAGGAGCACCGGCATCCACTCTCCTCATATTAATTAATAAACATTTTTTAAGAAAAATATTACTCAGGAAATGGAATGGCAGAATAGCTCAGCAGTAAAAGCTTTATAGGCCTGAAAACCTGAGTTCCATCCCTGAATACCATAGTGGAAGGAGCTCACACACATGTTTCTCTCTCTCTCTCTGTCTCTCTCTCTCTCT
>CABHPP010140872.1:0-30978 GCA_902168425.1 Peromyscus attwateri | reverse complement strand
TCTCTCTCTCTCTCTCTCTCTCTCTCTCACACACACACACACACACACACACACAAACACACACACTAGTAATAATAATAATAATAATAATGATGATGGTGATGAAGGAGACAGGCAAATGATAAGGTAGATGAACCTGGCCTGGTCAAAGCTGAGAATAAAGAGATTTGGAATCTGAGCAGTTTCTTTCAAACGTCCTAGAAATCTATTCTGTATCAAAGGAATGGTGCTACAGTTTTGTTTGTTTCTGTTTTTGCTTTTGGTGTGGTACTGTGGATTGAACCTGGGACCTTGCAAAAGTATGCCAGGCTAGCACTGAGCTATCCCCAGCCCGTTTTTATATTTTGGATTTTATTTTGAAACAGTTTCACTAAGTTCCCCAGGCTGGCCTAAAACTCATACTCTTTCTGCCTCAGCCTCCTGAGTAGCTACCACCCTGAATTCAGTGTTCAGCTACCAGATCCTTATAGTCTCTAGGATTTTCTCTGTATTTATTTAAAATGAAACTAACATTTTCTCTATTAGAGAGGACTGAACAATAATTACAAAGACTGGAAAAATGCTTTTAAAAAAACATCATTTCTGGCCATTTCACATCTTTGAAACTAGTGTGATGTAATACATGGTTCACATTCCCATCGAGGCATAAACATTTACCCCATGCCTTCAACTTAGGGGGACAAACGTCTGCCACATGACGCACTATAACACACAAGTGTGTCTTTTCATCAGTCTGTGGAGATTATGTCGTCATTGCGCATGGCAGGACACTTTGACCAGGGACTGTCAGGCAGGCACAGGTTCACACCTGGATCTGCCCCTCCTCCGGGTCACGGACCTCCACCCTCCTCGATGTAGTTCAGAATGAGTGCCATGTACACTGTCTCTTCCCATGACTGTCTTTATCCCATCTCTACCCTAGTTTAAAATAAAAGAGCTAAGCTTGGTGTTCACACCTATAAATCTCAGCACTTAGGAAGATGGGGCATGAGGACTGCTGTGAGTTCCAGACCCACTTGGACCTTGTAATAAATAATAGAATAAATAAAATAAAATAAAATCTCTTCCCTAGCATATGTAAAGTTTTATGTTTGACACCCAGCACCACACTTGTGTGTGCTCACACGGACACACACACACACACACATTACTGCTGCCCTTCTGAATTAAATCTAAGCTATCCAACTGCCACACAAGGTCCTCTTCCAATCTAACACTCATCTACTTTTCCAGCAATATAACAATTATTACCTCACATGAACTTCCAGATGCAGCCAATTTGATTTATTCATTTTTTTTTGCTGCGTGTCCTTCAAGACTCCCCTCTGAGAATGATCTATTTCTGCCCCTCTTTTCTTCTTAAAATTATTTCCAAGACTCAGTGTTCAACTCCAATTCCATTCCAATCATTTATGAAAACTTCCCAGACCATTCTAGAAGGAAATGACTTCTGGGGATGCCTGTCTTTTGAGGTGCTGTCATCTAATACAGACAGGTCGTATTTTGTGAAGTCTTTGCATATGCATGCTCTCCACTAGACAAGAAGACTGTGGAGGACAGGAGGTAATTCTTAGGAAGTATGAACATCTCCAACCAAGGGCTGTGGTAACTCAGGAGAGGGAGGCAAGGTTGGTGGTAGCGGCTTGTGCTTGTAACCCCAGAATTGGAGTGGTAGAGATGGGTAGAACTCTGAAGCTCACCAGCCAGCCAGTCTAGCATAGTTGGCAAGTCACAGGTCAGTGAGTGAACTTGTCTCAAAAGAAGAAAAAATGGACAGTGTCTGAGGCGTGATACTCAAGACCGACCTCTGTCCTCTGTGGGGATGTGTACACATGTACACACACACATATGCACACACATGTACATATGCATGCATGCACCTATGCTCACAGAGAGTATGCTTAGAAAAAGTCAATGACTTCCTCACACAGGGAAAAATGTCTGAGCTATGCTATGAAAAAACGGGTCAGTAATGACACTGGTGTAAAGGAATCTCCCCAAAGCCACAAGATACGCAAAGATGTCTTTCTAAGAACTTCCCCACCATGGGGTCAGGAGTGTGGCTCAGTAGGGACAATGCTTACTTAGTATGTTGGAACCCTGGGTTCAACTGGAGCACTACTGAAAAACCAGGTGTAGTGGCTTAGGCTTGAAACCCTAGCACTCTGGAGGTGGAGACAGGAGGATCAGAGGTTCAAGGTCAGGCTGGGACAGAATGAGCCTTTATTTTAAATATTCTTTTTGCACAAAGCCATCCTACATATTTATATCATTTATTATATATATGTGTATATATATATACATATATATATATACACATTTTTTTCAGTATACACTCATTTTAGATGGATGGAAATTGTTTACAATGAATTGGGTATCCTTGTGAACATCATGTCTTAAGGAAGTCTTAATATATGAAGATGATAACCTTGATCTCACTAAGTAACTCTGGTTTATATTTGGAAAAACAAATCAGCATCACTCTAAATAAAGTTATTTGCTGGAGGGAAACCTAATTTTCAAGGCCTCCCACAGAGTTCCTCACATCACTGTTGTCTGCGCTCACCCAGCCGTCAACATCTTTGATCCATGTTACAGGCTCTTGAGACTTTATCCTTCAAATACCTTGCCTGTTGCTTTTAGGAGTCAATTAAAAGGAGGCATTCTATATTTGAAATGTGCCACCCCAAGCACCTGGATAACAATGTAGCAGACACTTTGGTAACAGTTCAAAGACTTTCTTCCCACTGGACCACAGCCTCTCTATGGGACACTTGTTTTCCTCCAAGTCACTACAGGTAGAAACTAGACAAAAATAATTAAATAATGAAATGTTTTAAATCGCCAATATATTTGGGTCCCTGTAGCATTTATCCTGGATAAAAGCAGTCAGGTCACAGCAGAAGGTACTGTTCCCAGCACAACATTCTCATTGAAAACAAAGAGTTTTCATAGATTATGGCTCATGATTTTCTGGGACACAGTTGTTAGATGGCACTGGGGACTGTGTTGGGCAGCTCCTGATGCTGTGGCTGGAATTTTCCTGGTTTGGGGAAGTGTGCTCTGTTGCAGAAGGAGTAGGGTATACATGGAAGCTTGGGGTCCTAAAACCAGATTGGAAGGATAGAGCAATTTATAATATCGTTTGGCAGCTTTTCAGAACGTCCCAGGCTCTGGTTACTTATTTCGGAGTCTTTTATACAATTAGCTTGCAGGCGATATAATTTTCTCACTTACTGCCTAATAGAATCTTGCAGCTTTCTGGCGGATGGAATAACAGGGTGTGTGCAGAACTCCAGCCTAGGGTGCCAGCGGATAATTTGTAGATTCCTTTCAGTCACTTAATGGACTTTTACACTTTGGCAGTGAAAGAGCTGAATGATGGAAATTAGCAT
The DNA here is from genome assembly GCA_902168425.1 of Peromyscus attwateri. Classification (NCBI taxonomy): domain Eukaryota; kingdom Metazoa; phylum Chordata; class Mammalia; order Rodentia; family Cricetidae; genus Peromyscus; species Peromyscus attwateri. The sequence continues at coordinate 27,583 of CABHPP010140872.1, read as the reverse complement.
GGCATCTCAAAATAAAAATATATGTCAAACCTTCACTCCGATTCACACGACTCCCACAGGGCACCCACACCCTCGCGTTTAGAACCCCTAAGTTAACCCTCTTTTCTAATCATCCTCATGCCATCATGATGAAGCCAACTCCAAAGCCACTCTCTGTTCCCCCTACTTGTTTTTAATTTTATTAACAAAACCAAATGGCTGTAGGTGACCCCCAGGGCACTACAAGTGGGGTTTAGACAATTGTTCTCTGATATTAAGTGATTTTTTAAAAAAAAATAATGGGCTTTGCTTTGGCAACACAATTTCGGAGTATCAAAAGTGTGAGGCAATAATCTGTAGCAGTTTTGTTTTAAATATCCTGAAACAGAGAAAAAGAAAGGGGGAAAAGAAAAACTATTTGTGGTATAATAGCCAAGTTTGGTTTATTGTTTGTTTGTTTTGTTTTGTTTTGTTTTCATTTTTAACAAAACAGGACATTCTTTGCTTTGCTTTTCATTTCTTGCCTTTAATTTTCTTTTTGATTCTAGCTGTTTTCTGTTTGTCCCACTTAAAAATAGAAAACAATACCACTACCATCTATAGCTGAGATTACACAATATGGGTTCTTTGTTACCTGTCTGTAGCTTTTTAAATGTCATAACTACATCACTGCACAGGGAAGTTTGAGAAAGCGCTCATGTGTATGCATATATGTGTGGGGGTGAACAGAAGAGGACACATCTGTCTCCTTTCTCACTCTCCGCTGTATTTCCTAGAGACAGGGTCTCTCACTGGCCCTGAGTCTCACTTTCTCTTTTCCGCTAAGCTAGCTGCCAGCCAGCGAGCCTCGGGAACTCTCTTGATGTGTGCCCCCTCTTCTCTCTTCTTTCTCTGGCCCCTTGTCCCCCTTTACTGGGGTCACAGGTGCAGGCAGCCACACCCAGCTTCTTTTCCTCCATGGGTTCTCAGGATCTGAACTGCAGCATAAGGGTCACAATGGCCTGATAGCACACATTGATGGATTTTGATCATGAGGCACAGGCTTAGTTCCTGAACAGGAATGAAATATGCCTTAAGGAAAAGAGACTAGAAAATACCACAAGCAGGTGGTTGGCTGAGTCAGAGAGAGGTTGGAAAAGTGCTAACACGGCATGGGTGAGGCCCTGGGTTCCGTCCTCAGGCCTGTATAAGTCAGGCAGGGTGACACATGCCAGTAAGCCAGACACCCTGAAGGCAGAGGCAAGAAGATAAGGAACTCAAGGGCATCCTCTGCCACATGGGGAGCTGACTTCAAGGCCAGCCTGGACTACAAGAGATTGCCTAAAACAAACAAAAAGCAAAAGAGGCAGGCCTGTGTCCTTTATATTGAATGAGAAAATACTATTGGGAATAACATGCCATAAAACAAGAGCAAATTATTTGTCCTTGATTTTTCTTCCAGTTGAAGTAAGACACACCTTACCTCAATTTCCCTAGAACGATTATTCCTTTCTGCTGTAATTCTTTAAGATTAACTGAACACAGGGCATTGTGATTACAGAGAAGCTGGAAGAATCATGTATAGCCATTAGAAATTAGCATTTTAGCTAGCCTCTGGTTTAGGAGACAATGTGGCAGCAATGAGTGAGGGAAGAAGAGGAGAGAAGAGGAGGAAACCAGAGAGTGAGAAGACAGTAGGCTTAGCTCTACATTCCCATCCCTGGTTTATTCCTGGTTGGTGTGGGCTGAGAATTCTCAGTTTTCTGAATTACAAAGAACCACATTGTTTGGCATCCATGTAAGAATTAAACGATAAAAGCTTTAAATCACGTCCAGTGTTTTCCTTCTGAGAAGAAGGACGGCAAACATAGGGGTCCATTGGTTATTCTCTATCTCCACTTGAAGACCTGAATCTGAGTTTGCGAATGATATAAAACTCACTCTCAAGTTGGTGTAGTGATACATGCCCGTTGTTCAGGAGGCAGAGGCAGGAGGATCTAAGCAAGTGAGTGCCAGGCAGCCAGGGCTGTACAGTGTGAGCCTATCATTAAAAATCAAACAAGAAAAAAAAATCAAACAAGAATAAAACACAAAACAACAACCACACTGTCTACAAATTCATGCCAAGATGTGAAAATGAATGACTATCACTCCTCAGAGAAATACAAAGAGCATTGTTGTCTTGCTAACAACACTACAGTTCATATGGCCACTAAGGAGGAGACACAGAAAGTGTAAACGTAAGGACAGAGGACCAAGTCATTGGTTAGACCATCTATGAAGTGAATCTCAGACATAGGAGCCACAGCTTCTTGTGAACACTCCCTGCCCCCTCACAGGAGCCCAGAGGGGTGACTGTCATGGAGCAGGACCCGGCTCTCACTGTGATAGAAAGCCTCCCAAACCTTCATCCTTGCTCTAGTCCCAGATCAGTTTCTACTGAGACCCCAACATCCACCACCTTGCCTCATGTCTTTGTGGGGGTCTGGAGGTTCCAGGCAGCAGCATCCTCTTTCCTCCTGGTCTTCTGCATTTTTATCTTCACAGCTATTACCTCCAGGGCTCCCAGGACTGAGTGAAGGGTCCTGATGCCGACAACCTCATCTGATGCTCACCTTTCAGGAAGCTTTTCCCTGCATTTACACAGCTTGACTCTGTGTCTGTGAACTGCCCCTCCAGTCCAGCTATGCATCTCTTTACAGAGACATTCTAGGGCTGTGCACAGTGAAGTCAACAGACCATAGGGAGCACTCACTATTATTTTTTTTTCAAGACATCATCGTAATATGTTGCCAGGGTTGACCTTGAGCTCAAGTGAAACTTTTGCCTCATTCTCCTAAATAATTATAGTCTTCAAGGAGCATCCCATAGTAGCTATACTATTCACTGACTTTTTTGGGATTCTGCTCTTTAATGTCCATTTTAGAGTTTACGACCCAACTGTTCATAAAAAATTTAGACAGCAAGAAAAGAAAGGAAGAGAAAAGCAAAGTTCATGTTTAGAAAGAAAAGAAACCCTATGCTCTCCCTCATGTGGAACATAGCCTATACATGTCTACATGTACATATATTAAAAATGTACACGTGGGTATTACATTTAGAGAAGAGACCACAAAAGGGTAAAGTTTTTGAAAGATCAGATACTTACTAATGAGGTCACATGCTGAGTATATTGCTTATAAGTTCTCTACAAAGAGACACTACTCTCCAGTTGTTTCAGCCCAGACATTTGCATGCTACGGGGGATGACTGTACACTGATTTGTCCCCTTTACAAGATATCCTGACATCCACCCCAGTGATCTCTAAAGGTACCCCTGGAAGCTCAGGTGGTAACACAAAGGACAGTAACCACAAACTCTGCCGGTGCCAGCTACCCTTCAATGTACACACAGCAACACCTACGGTGCTGATGGGAGCTCTAAGCCCAGGACACTAGGAGACACACCCAGAATCACCAAGCCCACAAAGTGCCAGACACCCAGAAAGCTTTGCTCCAAAGCTTGTGCTCTTAAGTACAAGGCAATTCTGTTTAACTCTAATCTTTTAAAACTCATTACTGACTGTCATTCAAAGTAGAAAAGTGCATTTTACTTTGCCCTGTCCCCCGAGCAATTTCTTGGTGTAGCTCTTCTTACAGTTGTTGGACAGAATGGCCCTTTGGAAGGCTGACATGGGAGCCCAGGAATGAGAGGGTGAGGGTGGATCTTGGCATTGTTGTTTGCTATTGTCAGCCTTCTGGGACCAGGGCAGCTGTGGGGTAGGATAGGGTTGCTTTTAGAGAGTGGAATCTCTCAACACCTCAGGAAGAAATCCTTCATCCAGTCTCAGCTCCCCTGTGCTCTATGGCCAGTTTAATTCCACAGAAACCAAACAGAGCAAGTCACCAAAGCAACGGGTGTCATGTTGTACACAAAGCATTTGGAAGATCCCAGAATAATGCTATTGTTCACAAAGGGAAAGAGAGGACTCCATGGTCACCAGGGCATACTCTAAAATATATTTAAAAGGCAGTGATAAATGTCTCCTAAAAATGTATTCGTTACAGATACCTGTGGCACACACACCTAGTATCCCAGCACTTTGGAGTCTGAGGCAGGGGGACCTTGAGTTTGAGGCTAGCATAGGCTATACAGTAATATGCTGTCTCAAAAATCAAAATGAAGCAAAACCCAGGGCCTGACATTTGCTAGGCAAGTACTCCCCCAGTGATCTTCGCCTGCCCCTTACCTCAGTTTTTAAGTTTCTATAAGGCTAAGGATAAATTCGCGGAGGTCCTTATAGAAGGGTCCCCACCACAAGGAAGGTGTCATATCAGAGCTGTCCATAACTCCAAATTTGCTGTCTTCCACAGCCAACATCATCTTTCTCTTCCTGTGAGCTGTAAGCAAGTTACATATCCAGCCTCAAAAGCATGTAAGTTTAAAAGTTTTAAAAGATGGGCTAGGAAGATAGGTCAGTGATTAAGGAGTGTGCTGTGCGAGCATGAGGAAGGAAATCCACATTCTCAGTATTCACTTTTAAAAAGCTAGGCATGGAGGCACCTTCCTGTAACCCCAATGCTGGAGAGGAGGACATGGGAAGCTCTAATCCATCAGTCAACCCCAGGTTCAGCGATGGAAGAGATGACAAGGGACCTGAACCTCCTGCCTGCCCTGGTGCATGCGCTGTGTGCGCCCATGTCTCTCACTTCTCTTGGGCCTTCTTCAAACAGAAACGAAGTAAAGAGGGCACATAGAGTGGTCAGTGGGACATGTTCACATGTGTAGAGTGGTAGGTGGGACATGTTCACGTGTGCTCAGATGCGATGGGAAGCATGCTCAGAATTGAAGCTCTAACTTCTTTTTTTTTTTTTTGGTTTTTTGAGACAGGGTTTCTCTGTGTAGCTTTGCGCCTTTCCTGGAACTCGCTTTGGAGACCAGGCTGGCCTCGAACTCACAGAGATCCGCCTGCCTCTGCCTCCCGAGTGCTGGGATTAAAGGCGTGCGTCACCACCGCCCGGCGAAGCTCTAACTTCTAACCACAGGCTAAGGGTGGAACTTAGTTGGCAGAGTGCTCACTTAGCCTGGGTGCCATCCTAGCACTGTCTAAAAACAGCCCTGGTGGGAGATGAAGGCACTGAGTTCAAGGTCAGCCTGGGCTACAGGAGTATTCCTCAGGAACGATTTTACAGAAGTACATTAAAATGTGCTTCTGTCCACAAATTAGCTAGATAAACCAAACGTGAGGCAGCACTTGATGCCACAGAGTGTAACGGTTTTCTTTTGTAATAAGAACTGAAAGTTCTCCTCCTTCTGAGTACTATGCATTATTAGGAAGCAAGAAGGAGAAAAGTCACCCATTCTGAGCTGCCGGCTGCTGTGATTGTAAAGTTCCTATGAGTAGACTACCATTCTCACATCAAAGCCTGGGGAGACAGCCACCTAGAAGTCTCAGTGGGTAAAGTGCCTGCAGCCAAGCCTGATGACCCGACTTCCATCCCTAGAAACTCAAGTTGGAGAGAAATGACTCATAAAAGCTGTCTACTGCCCTCTATACATGCACTGTGGCCTATGTGTGTACCTGTGAGCGCGCGCGCGCGCACACACACACACACACACACACACACGCACACGCACACGCACACGCACACGCACACATAAATACCAACCAACCAACAAAACGCTCAAGGAGAGCCAGGTCTGGTGCCTCATCCCTGCAATCCCACAATCCCAGCTCTGGAGAGGCTGAGGCAGAGGAGAGATTGCTCCAAGTTCCAGGCCAGCCTGGGCTACAGAATAAGACCTTGTCTCAGATACCAAACAAACTGAAAGCAAAGCCAGCCTCTCCCATGAGAGCTAAGGAGGAGCCTGTGACACAGAGCAGGGGGACACATATTTTCGTGGTCCATCTGGGACCAGTCAAGCCAGGTGTGGGAATGAGGGCAGCAGATGAAAGCTCGGGGGTCAGAGACAGAAAACCAGTGGTGACATGGCACAGTTGAGCTCTCCAGCTTTAAACTTAAGGGATTTCTGAAAATAAGTGATAAAACACTAGGTATTTTTAAGCCTTAAGCCTGACTGTCTCCTTTCTAAAAACCCTTAATATTATCTAATCATAACTTTTGTACTATTCTTAATTCCCTACTTTTATTCTATTTTAACAACTTAATAGGAAAAAAATTGTTCACAGACTACAATCTCTCCAGAAAAATGTAGCCTAAAATTACCTAAAGCTTTAAAGACCTTTAACATATGCAAGGCAGTGTTATGACTGTGGGTTCTGATTCTCCTGAGACCCAACTGCTCCCAACACTTCAGTTACTATCTCTACAAAAGTATATAGTGATGGTAGACCCTACTACCCTGGGATGATAAAGAATTAAGATTTCGAGAAGCAATAAAACAACGTGGGCACATGGTAAAAACGAATATATTCGGTATCAGCTCTGGACACGTGGCTCCAGTTATGAGCACATTCTACTCTTGCAGAAGACCTGATTAGGTTCCTGGCAACCGGGTCAGGAGGCTCATTACCACCTGTAACTTATTACTATTCCAAAGCAATGAATACTCCATCAATAACTGGTATAAAAACATTGTATAGAACTTAGGAAACTGACCAAAACTTATGTAGACTGTCTGTTTATGTAATTACCTGTGAGTAACTCCAAAGAGGTAAAAGATTTAAAAAATCAAACAAACAAACAACAACAAAAAAAAAAACTTTAAATTTGGACACATGTGAAATTCCTCAAAAATATTTCAACAGTCCCCTCAAAGCCATCAGAAATGCCAATCAAGTAGAATACAAAGAAATGACAGGTGCCCAAGCGGACGTGTGAGTGGGAGGTGGCAAAGAGGCATGGAAGACAGTACAGCTATTCCCCCAAAGTTACAAACAATAGTTCCACCTGAACTAGCCATCCATTCCTTGATACATATTCAAAGAGGTGAAAAGTATATTCTTGGAGGGGTAGGGCTGGGGATTGAACTCAGAGTCTCATGTATGTCGGGTGATCTATAGCTAAGCTGCATTCTCCATACTGACACAGGCCCTGGCTAACTTGCCCAGAGTGACTTTGAAAAAGCTATGCAGTCCAGGTAAGCACTGAACATTTGTGTCCTCTGGTCTAGCCTTCAGATCAGAAAATGGCATCTTGCATAGACAGGTATCCAATTGCACACTCATTATTTAAATAGCCAGAAGATAGATACATCTTAAATGTCTATCAAGAGATGAGTGGATTTAAAAAAAAAGCTACATATACACATATATACTCATTTTTCAAAAGGAAGTTCTAGAATATACCACATGTCATGGATGGGCCTTGGGGATATTAAAATCAGGGCCAGCCACAACAAGAGACAAACACCAAGGCTCGGGATTTAGCTCAGGAGTGGGACACTTGCCTACCAACTACAAGGCCCTGTGTTCCATTCCCTGGCACCAGAAGAAAAATATTGCATGGTTCTCCTGGCTGTTGGTTAAGTTTATGTTCTGTGTCTGGGTTTGTCCACTCATAGAAACAGAAAGCTGAATGTACCCAGGCCATGTCAAGGCCACAGAGTGTGAGGGTCACAAGATGAAACTTTAAGGGTCTGCTATTGGCTATGTGAACACAGTTGACACAAGAGGCTAAAGTTCCAAATTTATGTTTTCTTACCATGATAAAATTAAGTTTTAATATCATATCTACTGATTATAGAGACTGAGGGTAGACTCCATGGAAGAACATGAATGTGCAAGGGCCTAGATTCAATGTCCAGCACCAAATACATGTACATGGATGTACTTCAGCTGTAAGTGTCAAAGTTCTTCTCTAGAATCCTTCACCGAATTTGCTTTTAGGTGAAATTTCTAGAATGTTGTAAATGAGCGCCAGGTCCAGGACTGGTGGTTTCCCGTGATAAAGACTGGAAGTGCATTAATTCAGTTCATAAAAAGGCGATTAATAACCTTTAGTTCCTAAGATGCTATCTAAGTTTATTAAGTAATAAATCAGAAAACAGTACAATGACTCTGGGCTTCATCATGAAGAGAAAACAACCCTGCCCTACGCCTCACAATTTGTCTGTTTCCTATTGATTGATTGATTGATTAACCCATTGATTGACTATGCTCAGGATAGAACTCAACACCTCATTTTTAGGAAGCAAGGACTCTACCACTGAACCATACCCACCTCCCAGCATTTTGACTTTTGACTGAGTGTGTTGGCTTTCTTCTGAGTCTGAAGAATCATATTAACCCACATCTTCTTCATTAATCATCCGAAAGGCATCCAGACCAGCAGGAGCTCCAGACAACCCTACTCTCATGACTTCTTGTTTCTCTGGGTCCTTCAGGTGGACATTCTCGTTTATTCCAACTCCATTTATCTATAGCTAATTTTGGCTTTGTTGAAGGAAGAGAATTGTCTCATTATGTAAAAACAAGCATTTTCAAAGCCACAAAAAATCAAGTTTTTCTTAAAAGACGTGGCTTCCAGTCAAGGGAGGCTAGAAGGAAAGCTAGCACCGTGTCAACAAAGGTACTGGTTCTTTTATTTGAGCTTATCTTGTAATCAAAGAATAGCCTCCAGCCTCTTCATCAGTCAACAGATAATGTTGATTATAGTGTCAGGTGCTGAGGGAAAGGCCAGCGGAACTGTAGGCAAAATATCAGATACACTTCACTTCCTTAGAAGTCCCAACTCCAGGGCAAAAATTTTTCTTTGCGTAACAGCCAGGAATTAAAGTGGCCCACAAGCTCCTGAGACTGGGAAGGACCATTCGGGTGGTAGACTGCACCAGCTAAAGCACCCCAAGTCCCAGGGAAATCTCTGGAATACAAAAGGCAGGGAGGTAGCTTTCTTCCAGTGAGAGAATGCCTCAGACAGGGGAGTCTGAAGAGACAGGGTTGAGATCACTAGCTACTAGGGGAGGAAGCAGGCTTCCTGCTAGTCCCGGGACTTGATCTGAGGGAGCTTCTAATCAGAGATTTAGTTAAACAAAGTTTCAGGAGGATGAATGAGAGAGAGTGATATGTGAGTTGTGATTGCAGGCTTGAGGCAGGGGCTGGAGGAACAGCTCAGTGGTTAAGAACACCTACTGCTCTTATTAAAGACCTGGGTTTGATTCCCAGAGCCCATATGCATATGTAGAGATAAGTTATTATAAATGCCAGGTTCTATAACATAGGCCCTGTTTCAAGGGCACTAATATTGGAGTTTCATTTAAAATACAAAGTCTGAAGTATTTTAGAGTTGGCTGAAAAGCTTATTATTTTTTCAGTTATAGCTCTTGCAATTGTGTCATGGCAATTACAGTCCAGTGTTTCTGTCTTGGAGACAGTGTCCGATGCATTCCAGCTGGCCTGGTTATCACTACATAGATGAGGAATTTCTGATCCTCTGGCCTCCACCTTCAGAGTGCTGGGATTCCACCTTCAGAGTGCTGGGATTTCACGCATGTGCCGCTAGGCCTGGCTTTTATATGGTCCTGGGGATGGGACCCAGGGCCTCATAAATGCCAACTGAGTCACATCCCCAGCCCTTTGCATAACTGTTCATTTTAGTGCTGGGGATGGGAGGTGGGACTTTGTGTATCCCAGGGAACTGTTCTACCACTGAAATATATATATATGTGTGTGTGTGTGTGTGTGTATGTGTGTGTGTGTGTGTGTGTGTGTGTGTGTGTACATATATCCCTACCCTAAGATATTTTAAGTATAAAATAACAACAATGTATGTGATATAACATTGTGATGTATTCTCACTTCTTTCCAAGCACCTTGAAGGGACACAATGGTGGAACATAGGACCAGACACTTTGCACCTATATTACTCAAGATGTTAATTCTATTTGCTTAATTTGACAGTGAGTTCAGCTGGGCATTTAAATGTGGTACTAACAGCTTTGTTGCAGCTGGGAGGGTAGCTCTTCCTACAACATTTGCCTTGAAGGGCCAGACACTTGGGTTCAGTCCTCAACACCACAGAATGAAATAAACCAGAAAATGTTTCACTGCCGATTCTTAGAATTTCCTCTCTGAAGCCCTCACACCCTCGCACAGCTGAGTTCTTATCTACTGAACAGACGCTCTAAAAAGCAGACATCAAAATGACACACACACTCAAGTGGCTTTCAAAACTACAGTGTGCACACAACATTCCTAAAATACACATAAATAACACTAGATGTCCTTCTGTTGAAATGGGAAGTTTCTCTCCTAAAATCAGAGAGGTAAAAATGTAGTGAGGATCATTGAGTTTATATTCTCCAGTCCTAGATCAAAAACTGACCATGTGTGGGACACGGTGCTATTGTAATTTTGACATTCTAGAGGCTGAGGCAGGAGAACCAAGAGTTTGAGGCCAACCTTGGCTACACAGTGAGATTGCATAGGCGATGGAATCTATGAGAATAATCACTTTGGCTTTACATAATCCAAAAAGCCAACATTTTAAATCAACCATTAATTACTTTATCTTAATTTGCAATCACTCTGTTTTATGCATCACTAGCTAATATGCATACATATGTTTACATGTAACTATACTCATATATGTGTTGATATACCATCACATACATGTACATCTAGCCATACATATATACATGTGTATAAACACATACATACATGCATGGGTACATATACATGTATATACAAATGTATACACACATGTGCATATATATACACAGGTATATGCATACACATGTATGTACACACATGTATGTACCTATACACACACACATATATTTATGTATAGACACATACATATGAACATAAATGCACACATGTACATATACATGTGTTTGTCTACATATGCACACATATATACATACACACACACGTACATATACACATACATATATGCACACAGACACTTGTATCATAATGCTCACAGGTGAATAGTCCACACAAGGCTAAAAGAGCAAGAAAACAAACATATTGAAAATTCTGATTCTTGAGAAAGCAAAAATATTCACAAAGTTGAGGTGACAGTTTAAAAAAAAAACTATCAATGTTGTGAATTTACTTAAATTTTGAACATCCACTTAAATAAAGGACACATACACTAGCTGCCTAGGAAGCCTGCAGCGTGAACCTGATTGCTCAATACGCCTACACAGTTGCCAGGAGAGTGTTTGGGTCTAGAGAGAATTTAGCCTAATATGACCAGGAAGTCCAGTGGAATCCTGCCCTTGTGTTCTTAAGACCCAGGCTTGGAGTACTTTTCCATTTTTAAATGGCTCAATAAATAAATAAAAGCTCTCAGTTCAGGACAGAGCAGGGGTGCTGCCCACACACTCGCAGGTAGCTAACATTCTAAGCAGTTTAACTTCTACTGTCTGGTCCATTCCTGGGTAAGTCTGCTGACCGGTGACCTTCAACCACCTGAACGACAGAACAACTTCCCTGACCGTCCGGGCAATCCTCAGGAAATGGATCCCTACCTGCTGCAGAGGAAGTCAGCAATATTCCTACTCTGAAAATGAACACTGGATCAGCAAGGGGTAATGTAGGCATGAGATCACCTCTGTAATTTAGAATTTGCAACATTAATGCATTTCAAAACTGATTAGCCAGAATTAGCATCAAATGCAAGAAAAAGCGGAAAAGTCAATTAAACTTACCACAAAAACTAGTTCAAGTTCTAAGTTAAAGCGAGTGAATTACAGACAGCAATTCTTTTGAAAATATTACCCCTGTCTTCAATTCTGCCTCCAAGCTGATAATCACAGAGATTCATCAAGTTAACTCAGACATCCCTGTATTATTTTAGATTTTAATTATAGAGCATAGTTGAGCTTTTAGGTTGACATTTACTATAAAGTTCCATAATTATTTTTTCCATGAACTATTTAAGTGGGAGATACTTTAACACATCCCTTTGGAGGCTCATCGGATGCACCTCTCAGTATGTGAGTTCTCACTTTCTCTACTGCTGTAAATGGTCTAAGACTATGATTGTCTATGGTGGTTTAAAAAAATGATACATTTCTCCAAGACCCTCCAGGACCACAAGACCTGCTTCCACAAAGAGTTGCACAAAATAATTCACAGTGCAAAAGCAGTTGGCAGTGCCAGATGCAGGCCTAGGCACCGTTCCTCAGGAGTCCTTAGGTCAGCCTTCATGTTTAGGGTGTAAGTTGGGATTCTATCAATGTGCTTTGTACCTGAGGTTATGGATGTTGGAGAAAGACCCTCTTATAAAGAATTTGTGAAGGTACCAAGGAGACAACAAGAAACAACTGCTCTGTAGTCCGGATCCTGAGTGCGTGTGACCCGCAATTAGCCTGGCCAGATGGCACAATCCTAGCCCAAGTCTGAGCAAGCTCTCTGTTAAGTCCATCTTCTGGAAGTGGGAGGGACTAAGCGCCATGGCTGGTGTGCACTATTAGGAGATCTGTGAGGGGTGCCTGGGGCAGACGTTTGGAGGAGGTTATTGGGCTTGGAGATATTGAGCAAAGCTTTCAACCTGTGAATAGAGCAAGATGGTGGGACAGAGGCGGGACGGGAAAGCAGCTGAACTGTAAGCTACTGTTAGATGCATCTTCCACGACTCCTTTGGAACACAAACCCTCCAGGATTTTTAAAATGAAAAGTACAGAATGGACCTCTCGGTCACTGAAAGTGTGCTTGGTCCAGTAAGAAAATAGGGCATTTTTATTCAGCAGTAAATCTTGACATATGACTTTAACATATTCGCACATATGGGATGTCATTTCTGTGGTTGTTGTTGGTCTAGCCAGAACATTTGACAAGTACTGGACTAGGCAGAGATTAAGTATCTTGGGATAGTAAATATGTCTTAGGGACTATGTTCTATACAATTTGTTTCATTGTTTTATTGAACTTTTAACACTGTTTAAAACCAAGTCCAAAGTACTGTCTCAGGCCCCAGTGTTCAAATTAAAATCTGTGCAAATAGTGTTCTCTGTCTCTGCAGCCCTTAAACCCCACATTGACACTTTTTTGTGTATGTGTGTGGCTTTGTTTTATTTTCTACCACAAAGGTATTTATTTTTGAGGTATGAGAAGTAAAAGGCAAGACCTAATGCATATCAGGCAAGTGTGCTGTCCCTGAGCTACATCCTGAGCACTTTTTCTTGCTGACAGGATCCCACTATATAGCTGAAGCTAGACTTGAACTCACAAGATCTCATTTCAGCTTCCCCAGGGCTGGGATTGCAAACATATACCACATGCTCAGTGGGGAACTCAATGTTTAATGCAAGTTCCAAAATTCTGTTTTCTTTGTTTAATTTTTTCCTATGTTTTTGGGCTGTGTGTGTGCGTGTGTGTGTGTGTGTGTATGTGTGTACGTGCGTGTGCATGTGCGTGTGTGTGTGTGTGTGTGTATGTGTGTACGTGCGTGTGCATGTGCGTGTGTGTGTGTGTGTATGTGTGTACGTGCGTGTGCATGTGCGTGTGTGTGTGTGTGTGTGTGTGTGTGTGTGTGTGTGTGTGTACGTATGTTAACAGAAAATGAGCCTACATTGCTAGGGCCTTACATATGCTAGGTAAACCTTCTACCACTTGACCACTGGGCACTGTCTGCTCCAAATCCTATATCCAAATCCTACATTCTTAAATGTATAACTTCCTGTTTTGAAATGGGGGTAGGGGGGCTTTGTGTATAAAACCAATTCTCTTTATTCTAATATTAGAATAAAAGTGTTTTCTGTTAAATGTATTAAATGTTTTATATATGTTTTCTTTTTGAAAACAAAAAGTCCAAAGAAAATTTGCTAGGGACAAGGAAAATACAAAACAAAAACAAAAACCTTCCCCATTTATATATGAATTACAACCCAAAGTAGAATTATAAAAAAAAACAAAAACAAAAAATGAGAGCAATGATGTCATACCCCCCAAGGTATTAATAACAAGGGAAACAGGCAGCCATCACAGTCCTGTCAACTGTTAGGGTGACATTGGACAGAAACGTCAAAGTCCTTACAAGTACTGTTCCAGCATCTTGATGGCTGGGATGTGGGCAAGTGGAGACTAGAAGCTCTGATATATAAGGCCCTGGGTTGCCTCTGTAGCTCTCCACAAAACCAAGCAAAAAGCCCCAAAAACAAAGCCTTAAATCTTGCCCACTTCTGACCTTATCCAGTAGTTCCTTGGAAATAATTAATAAATAGAATACGCCTTTCTAATTGGCATTCAATGAAATCCATAATTAATTGCCTTTTCAAGAGTAAAATACCATAGTCAGCTTTGAAAGAACAATTCTCAATATTTTTGTCAAAGCTTGCCTCGATATATGTTTAGTTACAACTCCACGAATTATTTGGTCCACCTTTTGATTCCTTTTGTCTTTTTCTTTAAGGTGGATTCCTTCTATGGAGGCCAGGCTGCCTTCAAACAGGCAGCCTCCTGCCTCTGCCTTCCCAGAAACTGGTTTGTAGGTATACAGCACCATGGCCAGTTTTGGTTTTGTTTCCTTTTTTTTTTTTTTTTAATTTGATCCAACTTTTTGAAAATATGTTTTTACTTTAAAGATTTTAATTGGATTTATTTCCAATTTTAGAGTTGGGCTACATTTTAGTCCATAAAATAGGATGTGTTTTCTTGTGCATTCTTTTAAACTCATATTTATCACACGTCAATAATCAAATAAACCCACCAAATAAGTCATTGTAGTAAGAAGAAAGATTCTTAAGAGGCACTACTGCCCACAGATTAGCCTTTGGATACACATGTCTCTTAGGAAGTCACAGAGACCAGAACCAGACTCTGGTGAGGCAGAGGTCACACTTACATAATGCCCTGGCCATCGGGGCTGTGAGACAGAAGTAGGCAGGCCTGGTTCTCAAGGGGAGTTATGTAATCTCTGCTCATTCCCCGAAGAGTTCACAGGGAGGGGAGGGAAACACTACTACCTGTCAGGGATAATTTACTTAGATGCTGCCCTGAGTCCCAAGAGCCGCTCTCTGCCCCTTCCTCGTAAGAACACAGACTTGTGAGACCGCAATATGCATGGGCTACTTTCAACATCTTTGGAGTTCAGTCACCACTGTTTGGCCACAAAAAGGTGAGTCTGTTCCAATCTTACAATTATCGCCCTAATTATTACATTATACTTTCACAATTTAATCCCTTTATTTGCCTCACTGCCTTTTTGGGGCTAAGTGAACAGCACAGTGTGAACCCTGATGATGCGGCTAGCAGGGTAGCCTTACAGAGTGTGGCCCAGCTGCCAGCTCCAAGCACAGCCAGGTGGGCAAGACCAGAGTGCTAATCGGGACAGTGACATCTCTGTCTCCTGCTCAAAATCCTTGAAACTCACTCTCCCCAGTGTGGAGGAAGATCCAGCACTCTGCATCTATGCCAAGAATCACCCTGTGCCTTGCTCTGCTAAGCTTTGGGTAACGGCCGGCATCCTAAAAGATAATCACACCCAGAACATGGATGGCTCTCTGCCAGTGACTGCTCAGTCAATAACTATTTTGTTCACATCAAAGTAATAATCTGTTAAAAACAAACCAAAACCAAGCAACAACCAAAAAAAAGCAAAAACAAGAAAACAAAAAACTATTGGTATTTTCCTCTGACACACTCTGTCTCAACAAAGTACAGGGAAGAATAGATTTCAATCCTCTCCTCTACATTGCCCCCACAATGCAAGAGACTTGTAGAGGAAGAATCCATCTTAACCCACAAGCTTGAGAAAAATGATTTTCAAAAGATGCTGAGAAGATAAAATGGAACTCCAGCCAGCACACTATGGGGATCATGCAGACTCTGGAAATATTTGTTGGTAAATGGTACTGGTTTGTACTGTGAGACTCGACTGTTTTTTTTATCAGCCTAAAAAGGATTATAGTAATGTTGGCCAATGGCTGCTACAACAAATCAAAGGTTTGGGGTGTTTTCACCCTTAAATTTTGCCACTATCAGTGAAGAGGGTGAAGATATACTTCATCCAAATGCCCCAATGAATACCCTTACATTTGTTGTTGTTGTTGTTGTTTCTGGTGGTGGTTAAAGAAATTGAACCCAGGGACTTGTCTACGCTAAGTCCATGCTAGGTCACTGAGCCTCATCTTCAACCTCTACATGTGACTTTGTTATTACATCTGTCCTTAAGCATTGTACCAACTAGGTATGGGTGTTTACAAAAAGATCCAAAGGTTGGAGGATTTTAACAAGAAAAAACAAAGCATGGTCTTCTGACCCAGAAAATGGGAAGATGCATCTATTAGTGTTGAATGAATTCATGAATATACTACATGAACTTCGATGTATATTTCACTTTAAATCACAAGAGCCTATGGAAATATCTGCTCTATTACATAAGAGCTATGATGTCTTAAACAGTGTATGAACCTAGGTTTCAGGCATGGTAACTATGAGTCTAGAAATGAGCTCACATTCAGCACCATCTTTGTGTGCTGTCAGTAAACCCTGTGTTCTCAGCCACAGATGAGGAAGCAGCAAGAAAGAATGTAAATGAAAAGGGAAGGGGAGTGGTCCAAGGTAGAGCCTGTACTCAGCATGCATGGGGCTTGGCTTCCATCCCCAGTACCCAATGTCAAACACAACAAAAAGCAAGGATGGGGAGCTACTCCACATGCACATAAGAGGTGCAAAAAATATGTAAAAAGTATTAGTGCTTAGCAAGGGACACCTCTCTTATTTATAAATACCAGCAGATCATGGCCCTTAAGGTTCTAAATAACCTGATTTCACTTATGTTCCAGAAAGGGCCTTCCAATACCTGGTAGGATGCCATTGGTAAATAAGCATGTGTGATTCAGGGTAGCATTCTCTAACCTCAGCACCTAGACTGTGGCATCTAGCTTGCCAGGCTCACACCAGAGACTCTTGTTGAGTTAGTCTAGGAGGAGGCCTAGGGTTTGCATTTGTTAGTGATGCTGAAAGTTCCGGCCCAGCCATCACACTTGGAGGACCACTGGTACATTAACACAGCACAGTACACTGACTCATCACCTTGACTTCATGTTAGGGATCACTTAGGAACTGACAAAAATCATTCTTAGCCTTGGTCATAGCCAAGACAAATAAATACAGAACTTAGGGGCTCAGGCTCTGGGAGAAATATCTAAGAACATTGTTTCTAGGAAAATCCCAATAATCAGAAAAGCTTGGGAAGTATAGATACATGAAAAGTCAGACTTTGTGTATATGACTAGCTGTTGAACATACATATATCAGGGGTTGGGATGTGTCTCAGTGGCAGAGTGTATACAGAAGACCTGGAGTTCAACCCCAACATAAAAAATCATCTATTTGTCTGTCTATCTATCTACCTGCCTGCCTCTATCTATCTATCGTCTGTCTATCTATCTATCTATCTATCTATTTATCTATCTATCATCTATCTATATATCTGTCAGCTATATATTATATCTATCTATACCTATCTGTCTATCTATCTGTCTTTACCTATCATCAACCCCCTTGTGTGTGTGCACAAGCATGCATGTATATACCATGAGCAGAGTAATTGGTGTGCTTTAGACCCTTCATATATGATTAGTCTTTCTTCCCCTCATGCACGTCAAAATTGTGTCACAAGGAAAATGTGTGTGTGTGTGTGTGTGTGTGTGTGTGTGTGTGCTGAATTCTATCTTTGTATATGACTAGTTTAAAGGAGCAGGTACAAATTTGATCATTCTACATTTTGCATAGGAAATAAACATGTTATTTCTAAATCTAGAGATTTATAAAGGTTTGGTTATACATCACTGGCATTTTTTTGGAGATATGTTTTATACTTAAATGCAATTTCCTTGGCATAATTTTTATATAAATTCATTCATAAACACGGGAAACATATACCCAACTACAAGGAAAAGACATGGAATTCATGATAAATATGTCTAGAATAGCAGTTCTCAAGCTGTGACCCTTGAACTGCCAGGATCATATCCTTGGCAATTTCTGAGGAATGTAAATTCTCAGGCACCACCACAGATCTGGAGAGAGAACACAGTAATCTACATGTTAGTGAGATCGCCAAGGGATTTTAATATAGAAGCATGATACAGAAGCCTTGGTCTCAATACTCAACACTTTCTCAAATCTATGAGAAAAGCAATGTGATGAACAGTACTATGAACCTTGTGTGCACTGCTCAGCTGTTTTGCAGACCTACCACGCTCTCTGAAACTCCTTCGTTATCATTGCCTACAGAGAGCTCCACAGTGAAACAGGAGGGGGTGTGTTGTACACCTGGAAAGTGGCTATTCCATAACTCCATGTAGTTGTGTTTTCTAAATGGTATTATTGGTGTGCATGGCATGAGATAGGAGAATTAGCACCAGAGAAGAAAAATAGAGTTGGATGGGGTAGGCACTCACCTTGAATCGTCCTCTTGAAGAATGCCTTGCAGGCTTCACATGATGCAACCCCATAGTGGTAGCCAGAGGCAATGTCGCCACACACTAAGCACAGTCTCTTGGGCATGGAGTTGAGCATATATTCACACTTGGTCTGGGGATCCTCAACGATGGTGCTGGAGCAGTCATCATACAGTTTCCGGACAGGCCCGCTACCTCCTAGGATAGGAGCAGAGGGGTAGAGAGGTGGCGAGTCCAGTCCGTTCTGATGGCCATTCATGGTTGAACTGTAACTCCCACTGGCGTCAGAAGAACCACCAGGGCTGTGGTGGTTGACGCTGTCCGTCAGGGAGGCTGGGCTGGAGGGTTCCGTCTTGATGAAGGACGAACAGCTAGAATCAATGTGTCGATCTTTGTTTGACATTCTGCAGAGAAGCCTGAGAAGGAGGGGGAGACAGGGAGAGAAAGAGAGAGAAAGAGAGAGAATGTTAAACAATCCCAAAGATGTAGACACAAAGACATGGCAGAGAGGGGAAGATAAAGAAAGGGGAGAAAGAGAGCAACAGTATTGGTATGTTAAAGGCATTGCTCTTTAAGAGTGCTTCCTAAGGGCTGGGACTACCCATCATTCACTCTCCAGTCAATACCTCTTGTTCTACAAGAAGGTAATCAGCATAAGGGCATGACAGGGTTACATCAAAGCTCCCAGACAGGCCGTAAACAAATGCTCTAAAGGGTCTGGTAGCTTTTATTTTATCTTTCTCTTGGAGAACCACTGTCAATGCTACCCCGCCTCTCCAGATTCTAAATTTATCAACAGCGCTGTGGTGATTTGCAAAGTCCCTGTCATTCCTCAAATTGCATTTATCTCCACTCCATGTTCCACTCCACATCCAGATGCTGGATTCATTTTATCATCAACAGAAACCAACTTTTCTTTTGCAGCCAGCACAGATATTCTCAGGCTTCGTCATGATGGTTTGTAAGCACCAACTCACCAGTTTCACACAACTTAGTGAAAGATTGACAACACTGATTAGTAAGTAATCTGCGCGAGTGCGAGCATGTGTGTGTGTGTGTGTGTGTGTGTGTGTGTGCGCGCGCGCGTGAGCCCGTGCGTACGCACATGCCTCAGGGAGAAGGAAAGGGAAAGAGAATTGTTGAAAGATGGCTCTAAAAAATTCTGCTTGAATTCTACAGTACCTATGAGTCGGGAAATCTGAGACATCCTGTGCTGTAGCATAGGAAAGTATCTCATCACTTTAGAAAAATGAGATTTATGATGGTCCTCTCCTTGACTCCCCCTTAACATCACACCTTATGAAAGGCTCTGGGATGAAGTGCCTAACCTGACAAACTGTTTCTCTAACCTAAAAGGAACACATCACCACCCCCCTCTCCGTTGGCCCCATAAGTGGGTAGATTTCTATAAAGGTAATTAGATGCAAAGACGTAATTGGTCCTCTTGGCTTTCTGCCTTACCACGGTGTAAAACTCCTCTTAGGCAAGTCTCTGAGAACCCCAGTAGCCACTATGAAGAGGTGACAGTTGAGAAAGGGACTTAGATAATTGCTTCCCAGTGGAAAGTTGATTTATGGGGATCCCACTGTGTGATGGTCATTCTCTAGGATTTGGGGGAGTAGTCACAGTATAAAGGAATGGATGCAATTATCACTTCCACTATAAATCTAATGATATTTTATCACCGAACAAATTTCATGCCCTCCTTCATGTCTCCCTTCCCCCATCGTTTCAATTCCTTTTAAATTAAGGGAGGATACTGAGGAATTTCCTATCAGAAATGTCCACCTCACTCTTCTAAGTGGGCAGTCTCACGAACAAAGCACAAAGGCAGGGATTTGCCTCTTCCTCGAATGCATTTCACTGTGGGAACTTCTCTGCTCCCTGAAGCCAAGCCATATCACCATGTGCTGAAGGGAGGAAAAAGCCACCCCAAGGCCCCCTTGCTTTCTCTTCCCCGAGAACCAGGGAAAGAAAAACTATCCCCCTTGCCAGCCCTGGCGACAGCTTCCTCTCCCTCTTGCATCTGCTTGTCCCCGTCACTGCTAATGAGCATTGTAATTAATAGATCTTTCTCCTTGTCCTGCTGCCTGCACTCTGGGCTGAGAGCTCTCCTCAAGAAAGAAAGCGAGTCCACGGCTCGACTTACAGCAGCCCTGAAACTTCCCTTTAATTTAAAACTCTCACGTTGCCCCTTCACTTACTCCCTTAGAATGACCGGACTGCTCGCATATACATTATGATCTCAGGCTACTGGTTAGAAGTTATTAGGCTACTAAACCATAGATGCTCTCTCCCCCCTTCTCTTCTCTCACAGCTATGACCATTAACTCCTTTACTGTGCCCTTCCCCACGCCCGGAGAATTTTCTTTTTTTCCATCCTCCTAAGCACTCCTGCTGTGGGGCACTGCTTTGAGCTGCCCCATCACAAACACACCACCTCTTCTCCAGGCGCTCCTCTGCCAGTGCCTTTAAACTTCGTGGTCCCTCATCTTTGTCCCCTATGGGTTGTTTTGTTGTTGCTGCTTTTTTTGTTTTTGTTGTTGTTGCTGTTGTTGTTGTTGTTTTTCTCCTTGGCTTCTAAAATTTGTCATCTACTAGTTTAAGGAACGGGGCCAGAAATTAACATGCCATTTATGGGACAGCTATTTGCTAAGTGTACATGTCAAAGGCGCGTTGTTCAGATGTATCCATGAAAAATGAGGATACTTTAGCCAGCTGTCTCATTCAAAACCTCGGTCCATACTTTACAGTAACCTGGAAGCTAGCAGGGAGTTCAGGGGGCATTGTTGCCAAGGAAGCTCCTGGAACAGGGACAGGATCTTCTGAATGAAATCTGGTCACTCAAGTCACAAACTAAAGCAAACAAGCTGGATTTGCACTGTAGGTTGTATGTGGTTCTTTTCCAACATAAACTGTGCCCTTAATTAATAACTTTTGCCTAGTGGAAATGTGTATAAGATTGTCATTAATCAAAGGCTTATTGGTGTGCCAGACACTGAGGTGAACATAAACACTATCTCATTTAATGTCTGACACATTCGTCTTGTGTGTGTGTGTGTGTGTGTGTGTGTGTGTGTGCTTGCACACTTGCACGCACACGCGTGCATGCCTAGGAGGGGCTTACCTTTAAGAAATTAAGCACCAGATGTTCTGAAGTATAATGAAGGTTATATAGTCAGGAATTAGAAGTGTGGTTTGAACTCACATCTCATTCCAAACTTTGGAGCAGAAATGTCTAAAAACCAACAGAGCTTTCAATAATGCTTACTTATATTCTACAACATAATTGAGAAGCTGGACAGATAGCTCAGTGGTTAAGGGCATGTGATGCTATTGCAGAAGAACTTTAATTTGGTTCACAGAACCCACAACAGGTGACTCACAACTGTCTGTATCTCTCTCTGGCTCCAATGGATCCTACAGACCTTCTTCTGACCTCTACAGACACTACACCCATGTGCATATAACCTGCCCTGCAATATACATGTAATTCATTATTTTTAGTTTAAAAGTCTTTAAAATATACTTCCCTGGGCCCTAGGACACATACCTGTAACCCTATCTGCTGGCAAGATTACAATAAGGGCCCCACAAATCCAATACTTGTTTGGACTACAAACTATAAACAGTGAGTTTAAGGCCAGCGTATGCAACTTAGAGCTGTCTCAAAAAACAAGAATCCAAGGCCTGCGGAGACAGTGCTACCTGAATTCAATCCCAGAATCGACGTTAAAAAAAAAGTGCTGGGCACTGGTGACCTGCATCTGTATGCCCAGGCCTGAGGAGGCCGAGAGAGGTGGGTGCTGGGTCTCGATAGCCAGCAGCATCCTAGCCTACTTGCCACAGTTCAGGCTAGTGAGAGACTCTGTCTCAAAATTAAAAAATAAATAAATAAAATAAAGAATGAAAAAAGAGAAGGACAAGGAAGAGAAGGAGGGGGGAAGCAAATCAAGTAAAAAAAAAAAAAAGTGGACAGCACCTAAAAATGAACAACCAAGGATGTGTTCTGGTTCACCACGTAGGCCCTACACGTGTAGGCACCTGTAAACACATACACACTTGCATGCATATGCACATGTGAGCACACACACACACATACATGGTCTCTCACATACAAAAAACACAAAACACACACATAAAAATGTTGAGGATGTAGTTGAGGAAGGTTACTTGCATGAGACCATGAGTTCAAACCCAGTACAACTAAATACATAAATAAAAATAGCTGAGCCAGCCAGGGTAGAGAAGGTATGCACAGGAACCAGCAGGGGACAAGGGTACACACAGAGACCAGCAAGGAACAGAGGTACACACAGAGAACAGCAGGGACAGAGGTATACACAGAGAACAGCAGGGAACAGAGGTATACACAGAGACCAGCAAGGGACAGAGGTACACACAGAGACCAGTAGGGGACAGAGGTACACACAGAGACCAGCAGGGGGACAGTGTATATACACAGAGACCAGCAGGTACAGAAGGTATATACACAGAGACCTTCTGCTTTGGCTTCTTAGCTAATTCCTCTGCTGTTCAGCTGTAATGGAAAGGTAACAGAAGGCCCCTACCCTGGCTGCTGATCCACCCTGTTGAGTGACGCCCAAACAGAATCCCCCAAAGAACACAGTTGTCTCCTAATCACAGCTGAGCTCATTACAGCGAACACTTCCTAGACGCCATTGCATTATAACATGAAACCACAGCCAGTCTTAATTCTCCAGCTCCCGGTCTCTGAAACTCTACAGCTCTATTATTCAAGCCTGAAATATTCACAACTATCTATAAATTCAATTGTCAGCTGGTGGGTTTTATTCTAGACTTCACTCCAATCTAAAATTAGAGGCACTAAAATTCACATTAACTCTAAGAGGAATGTACTGAATAAGACTTTATTTCAAAAGAACACCTTTTTGTCAGAAAGAGCCGTTTTCAGGATGATGGCTTTATCTGTAGCCAAAGTGAATAAGCCCAATTCCACATTATGCTGTTAATGCAGAAATTTTAGGTCACATTGGATTAATAAAAAAAAGGTCTAAATTTAGTTAAGAATTATGAATAGAAATAACATGTGTCAAAATATGTAGGTAATATTTACTTTAAAGCTTCAATACAGTTTACGTTTATTTTATTATTTTAGGTGAAAAGAAAAGGACAGGGAGAAACAGCTTTCAGAAACCCCGTGAAGGAAGTAGAGGGGAGTCATCAAGAACACCTTTGAGCTCAGGGGCAGAGGCCCGCCTAGGCAGCGTGCATAAGTTTCTGGGTTCAATTCTCAGAACTGGCCTTTATTTTGTAATGACAATGACATTTTTATAAACGGGACAAAGTTTGTGGAATTTAACAACCTTCCTGAAACGTAAGGACTTATAGAAACATTTTCCATACCACTTAAGACATGCATGCTGTCAAGCAATTCTGATTATCATGCCTCCACATAGAAATACTTCTCAGCCATGCCTAGGGGTCTGTAAGTTATCATTATATATGCTTATAATTATAAAAAGCATATTATATTCCTAATTATTTGCATATTAATTAGACTGTGTAAATGATTATATAAATTATTTTGGTGCTAGGTATTAAAGATGAGGAAAACCAAACTTCTTAGTAAATGCACTGTTTGATTAACTATAGTGAACATTTGTGCAGAGAGAGAGAGAAAACATGGAAAAAAGGAAATGATCAATTAAAGTTGCTGCTGTAGGGGAAACAAAACAACAATTTGTGAGTTAACATTCAATTTATATTATAATTATCAAGCTAATTGTTTCTAGCAATACAGGTACTATGTAAGCTTGAATGAAGGGGCACCAGTTTGAGTCTTCACACTTCTATATCCACATGCAGGGTGGTCTACCTTTCAAAGAAGGGATCCAAGCTTGGAAAACACTTTGGTTTGTTAAATGCTGATATACAAAAATTTTCAGTAATATTACTTATTTTTAGCCAGCTCCTCAAAATATGAGTTCTTGTCTAAGTATTTGTTAAATTTTTGTAAGTCTGAGTGTTTTATGTACATGCGCGATGTGCTGCATGCACATGCTCAGGGCTTGCAGATGGCAGAAGTAGGTGTCAGATCCCCTGCAACTAGAGTTATACAGTTGTGAGCCACCATGCAGGTGCTGAGAACTGAACCCCGGGCCTCTGCAAGAGTGCACTTAACTGCTGACCCATCTCTCCAGCCCCCAACCAGGAGTTTTTAATGTATTACATTTATGCTTGTATATGTGTGTGTAAGACATGGCATGTGTGTAAGGTCTGAGGACAGCTTGCTGGTTCTATAGCTCAGGTTCTAGAGAGAAAATTCAGGTTGTTAACATTCCTCTGCAAATGCCTTTACTCCTGATCCATCTCCCTAGCCCCAAATATGAGTTCTTAACACATCTCTGTCTTATTTTCCTTTGTGTTTGTTTGTTTTGAAACAGGGTCTTGTGATTTAGCCCAGGCTGGCCTGGGACTGTGATCTACTCAGGCCCTCAGTGTTCCTAATGTGGGATGACAGGAAAACAGTTGTATTTTACCAAGCGGATTTTGCACAAAAGGAGCATATTTTCTAATCCTATAAAAGAAAAAAAAAAACCCTAAAAACAAAATCAGTAAAAAATGGTCCACAGTCCTGCAATCTCTGAAGTTGAGAGTTGAGGCAGGAGAGCAGGAGTTAGAAGCCATTCTGGGCTATGCATCCAAGATGTCTCAAAAGAAAAACAAAGTTCATATGTCTTAGAAGAAACTGTGTGTAGCAGTCTCCCTGTCCTCTGCAGCTAGAGTTTTCCTGCCTGGCCCACAGTCAGGACAAATCTCTCTTACCTGCCAGTCCCACAGCCGCTCAGACCCAACCAAGTAAACACAGAGATTTATATTGCTTACAAACTGTATGGCCGTGGCAGGCTTCTTGCTAACTGTCCTTATATCTTAAATTAATCCATTTCTATAAATCTATACCTTGCCACGTGGCTTGTGGCTTACCGGCATCTTTACATGCTGCTTGTCATGGCGGTGGCTGGCTGTGTCTCCCTCCGCCTTCCTGTTCTTTTCTCCTCTCTGTTAGTCCCGCCTATACTTCCTGCCTAGCCACTGGCCAATCAGTGTTTTATTTATTGACCAATCAGAGTAATTTGACATACAGACCATCCTACAGCAGTCCTCTCTTGATTATCACACTCAGGCAAGGCCTGAAACTTTTCCTATATGGATACCAGTGCCAATCAAATTCCGAAGCTAAATAAGGGTTGCTTGATGATGTCACCACTCTGTTTCTTCTGTGAGTTCCTGGAGGGTCTAAATAGGTACCTGTAATCATTAAAATTCAAAATGTTTTAAAAACATCTCTCCAGCGTGTGTGCATGAGGACTCAGAAGCCAGAAATGGGGCATGTTTACAAAAGATTCACAGGATTTCAGGATCAGAAAGGAGAATGACATGGCTGTCATGGAATTGTCACTTACTCAAAGTAGGCCTGAACAGACAGGGACTGGTCAGTTTTCTGCCTTCGGAACTCATCAGAGGAAATATTTAAGTACTTTCGTTTAAAAGAAAAACCATGCTCTCAGTAGCCTCTAGTTATTTTTCATCAATGCTTTTAGAAGAAGCCCTAGTCTAAGGCCGCATCCCCTCCAGGGACAGGCTGCAGAGCCAGTGACCCCAGCTTGGCTCTCCTGGCAGCCTGAGCTACAACTTCAAGCAAGACTTTGCAATGTGGTCCCCACCCCACCCCCTCAACTAATTGCACTCTGTAAAGTGGCAAAATGTGAATCACTTAGTACCGAAATGGGCACCAGCTGCTATTGTGAGAGGCTGGAGATGCTGAAGAAGGGGAGAGCAGCCGAATGAAGTGTCATGTCAGAAATCAACGGTGCAACGTGTGATTTGAGAAAACATGACTACTTTAGAGAGACAGGGTGTCATTATGGCTTCACAGTAATACGCTGCTTTGACAACTGCTGTGGCTAACATACCATCATTGCATTAAGGTACACTGGCTTAGTTGGGGAAGGATGAGAAAGAGGTTTTTCTTTTAATAGGAAAGATCTTCAGGTCTGCCTGGTTAACCTCATAGGAGGAGATCACTGATTGTAAATGAAGAATCATAAAGCCTGACCCAGATGCTCAGAAAGACAAACACACAGGGTCGACATTCACATGTACACACAAGTATGAGTGTCTGATTGTACAAAGGGCAGCCAATTCACTAGCATAGATTTTCGTGTAATACGATTAGATCACAATCATTCGGTAATGCAGCTTCTTTGAGAGAGGTGCTTTTGCATTTGGTCCAGAAGACTCTAACTTAGCCCATCCCAAGAAAGTTACCCGGCTGTGTAGGCTGGGGATACGGACACAGCCCCCCAGGAAAAACTACCGGGTCATATTCCTATCTGAGTGGGAAGCTTATCCATCTCGGCAAGGGTCTCCCCAAATACCCAAACTTGGGGAGAAGAGACTTCAGAGCACACAAAGTGAGGCTTTCAGCTCTTGTCTGGATGGTGCTTCCTCCGTGAACTGTCACTTCAAGCAGGACAACATAATCAACCCTCACATTCAAGTCTTCCTCATTCTTCCCCTACGCTCCTGGTTTAAGGCCAGGGGACCCCTGAGTCTCAGGTTATCTTCCAACATTTAAAGCCCCACCCAGAGGACTCTGTGACTTTTCTTGCTGCAAGACCTAGAACAGAGGAAGATGGGAGAGGGGCCCTTTTCTCCTTTTTAGCCCTGAAGGCAGGGGTGATACAGTGAGAAGATCACCCCACCTCACAAGAGCTGGGCACATGATAAATGTGTAGAGATTGCTGTAGACACACCCACGTCCATTTTTTCCACACCTTGGAGCCAAACACCACCACGGATCACCTTGTTGTGACCCAGGTTGTCTATGTATTCAGTTGTTAATTTTCAAGATCAATTTTTAAATTTTTTTACAGGTATGAATGTTTTGCCTGCGTGTATGTATATGTATCACATCCATGCCTGGGGCTCCCAGAGGCCGGAAGAGGGCTGGAGAATCCCCAGGAAATGGAGTAACAGACAGTTGTGGTCAGACATGTGGGCACTGAAAGCTCTCTCAGCTGCTGAGCCATCTCTCCAGTCCCTTAGTTTTATTTTTCAGGACAAGTTCTCATGTAGTGCATGCTGACCCTGAACTTCCTGTGTAGTTGAGGCTAGCCTTGAACCCCTGATCCCACTGCCTCTGCTCTTCCCATGTATGGATTACAGGCCTGCACCATCACCAGCTCATGCTGAGCTCCAGACTGCTTTTGCTGTAGAAAACCCCTGTTGCTTCCATACTGCCCAGTGATTTATCCTGCTTCCTGGTTGATGAGCGTCATG
>CABHPP010140871.1:5101-47812 GCA_902168425.1 Peromyscus attwateri | reverse complement strand
CCAGGCTGGCCTTGAACTCACAGAGATCCGCCTGGCTCTGCCTCCCGAGTGCTGGGATTAAAGGCGTGCGCCACCACCGCCCGACTGTGCTTGATTCTTTAACAGTTTAACCATGTAACTGCTCTTTTTTGTAATGTATTGCTTTAAAATAGTTTCATAAAAAGTTAACTTTGAAGAATTATGGATAATTAGGAAGCCAAATGTGATTGTTTTGAATCAGTAGAAAAACTGTGTGTATTAAAGTCAACATTTTAGTTTTTAGTTATTCTGAGTTTTCAGTTATTTGTTATTTGAGTATTGTTTCTTTTTGCAGACCAATTTGGTGGCCTCTGGTGCTAATGAATCTGAAATCTACATTTGGGATCTAAACAATTTTGCAACTCCAATGACACCAGGAGCCAAAACACAGGTATAATATTAATTATTGATCAGTGTAATCAAAGGAACCAAAAGCTGTTCTTTTAAATGTATTTATGTTGATTTTAAGTTTTTTGAATGCAAACCAGTACTTACATATCATTAATTTTCTATGGCATAGTAAAGTATTAATAACTATGTTTCTCTTATAAGTTGGAGGCAGGAGGATTGCTTCGAGTTTGAAGTCAGCTTAAATATAGAATGAGACCTTATCTAAAATAAAATGTTGATAGGTGTGGTGGCACAGGCCTTTAACCCTGGCACTCAGCAGGCAGAGTCAGGCAGATCTCTGTGAGTTCAAGGCTGCTATGTCTACAGAGTGAGTTGCAGACCAGCTAGGGCTGCATAATGAGACAGTGTCTCAAAAAATAAAACAAAATGCAATCTTTCTGCAAGGAAGGTATCAGTGATTCTTTGAACAGTAAATAGTCATTCATCACCTACCAACTGGCAGTATTTGTTGTACTAGGCCTAGAGAAGTACACAAAACAGACAAATGTTTGATAATTGCTTCACAGTGACAGTCTTGTTCTTTGATAAATACTAGCGGTTTTATCAGCGTTCAGATTTACTAAATAAACTCACTCCTGTGTATTTCATGTAGGCTGGGCAATAGCAGCTGCTCATTTTAAATTTCTCTTTGTGTAGAGTCCCAGTTTTACTGGCCCTTGTAACTGCTCCTACCATTTTGAAGTCTTGAAAGGTAGCTTAATGACAGCCTATGGTCTACCACTTATGAAAGCGTTTTTTCCCGGTTGTCTGGCCTGCCGTTTTGTCTGCATAATTAGAGGTCACACTCACCAGCCATCAGTTTTGTAGTTCATGGTCTATCTTGCGACAACTACAAATAAAGAAACGGCTTGGTTTATAGCAAGAACTCAACAAATGCTTGTTGGATGAGACAACAATATTAAACAATAGGAAGTATTTGAAGCTATGTAGAGTTGTGTTTTAAACAATATGGTATGTGTTGTGAATATATGAATAGAAAGGAAATTTGTGGAAAAAGGGATCTAATTTTTAAGTAATAGATTTAAAAACAAACAAAAAAGGATCAGCCAGGCATGATGGTATATGCTTTTAACCCCAGAACTTGGGAAGCAGAGGCTGATGGATCTCTGTGAGTTCCAGGAGAACCAGAGCTACATAGTGAGACCCTGTCTGTTTAAAAAAAAGAAAAAGAAAAGAAAAGAAAAGAAAAAAAGAAAGAAAGAAAGAAAGAAAGAAAGAAAGAAAGAAAGAAAGAAAAAAAATTATAAATGAAGAATCAGAATTTATAATTAAATTTATTTTTTAGGTTTTTGAGGCAGGATCTTACCATGTAGCTCTGGCTGTCCCAAAACTCAGTATATGGACACCTAGGCTGGCCTCGAACTCAGAAATTGGCCCGCCTCCAGCATGCTGGGATTAAAGGTGTGTGCCCCACACCTGAATTTATAATTAAATTTGAATGTAGTAATGTTCTAGTTACTTTCTGATGCTGTGATTAAACAGTGCCCAAAGTCAACCTGAGGGAGGAAGGCTCATGTCACTTCCATGTCCCGGTCACAGTCTGTCACTGGGGAGGGCAGGTGGCTTGCTTCCCCTGGCCTGAACAGTTTCTTTCCTTCTATAGCCTAGACCCACCTGCCCAGGGCTGGTACCTCCCTCTATGGGCTGGGCACCCCCACATCAGTCATCAGTCAGAAAGTGTTACACAGACACCCCTCAGAGCTGGCTCATAGAGGCAGTTCCTCAGTGAGGCTCTCCCAGTGACTCCAGTCCCTCAGGTTGACAGAGCTGACCAGCACAGCATGGCAATGGTTGTAATGGTGTGTTCCTTTGTAGCCGCCAGAAGACATCAGCTGCATTGCATGGAACAGGCAAGTTCAGCATATTTTAGCATCAGCCAGTCCCAGTGGCCGGGCAACCGTGTGGGATCTTAGGAAAAACGAGCCCATCATCAAAGTCAGTGACCACAGTAACAGGGTAAGTATAGGACTGACTACGAAAACACAGTGCTTCTACTGTAAGTGCCCTGGGGCTTGTTTCAAGAAATCAGATTTTTGTGAAATTAAAATCCTGTCTTTTATTAATCGGCTAATAGTGAGATGAATGCCCCTACCCCTCAGTACAGTAATTAAATACCCAGTACACCATGTTGGATATGGTTTTTGTTTTCCAAGCACTGTATTTAGTAATTTCATGTGCCTGTGTGTGTGTGGCAGCGCGTGTGCTATGAAGCACATGTTGAGTTCCGAGGACAACTTTTGGGAATTGTTCTCCTCTTTCCATCAGTGGGTCCCAGAGATCAAACTCAGGTGTGGGGGCTTAGTGCAGGCACCGTTGCCCAGTGAGCCTCTTGGTGGCCTGATTTTCTTCCCTCCCTCCCTCCCTCCCTCTCCCTTCTTTCTTTCTTTTTTGTTTAAAACTTCAAAAATACTTCTGGGTTTTTTGTTGTTGGTGGTGTGTGAGCATTCACGCTCCATTGTGCACTGTGTGGTCCTTCAAGGACTTGGTTCTCCTTCTACCATGGGGATCCCAAACTTAAACTTAGGTCTCCAGGTTTGGCAGCAAGCGCCTTTATGTGCTGAGCCCTGTTGCCCACCCTGGTAAAGATTTCCTAAAGCAAGAGTGCCTACTAAGTCAGAATGTGTGTATCATTTAAAATGCGCAGAACTGTTGAGAAAACCTTCCTCTAGATGACTACAGTTTAAGTGGACCAGGAGTGTTAACACAAGTTCCAGTGGAACAAAGCATGCGAAAATAATCTTAATCAATATCATGTAGATATTTATTAGAGTTTAAACTTTTGGGTCATTTTCAATAATAGTAATTGTCTCATGAAACTTTGGATGGTAGTTGTTGCTTAAGATATGTTTTTTTTTTTTTTGAGGAAAGGTAGAAGGCCTTTTAGTTTTTAATTGAGAACTTTTATCTTTTTATTTTTGAAAGTGTTATATTTTGTTTGTATAAAACAGTTTTCTCTTTTTTTAATCTATTTATTTATTTAGTGTACAGTGTCCTGCTTGCATGTATGACTGCACGTCAGAAGAGGGCACCAGATCTCATTACAGATGGTTGTGAGCCACCATGTGGTTGCTGGGAATTGAACTCAGGACCTCTGAAAGAGCGACCAGTGCTCTTAACCCCTGAGCCATCTTTCCAGCCCCCAAAACAATTCTCTAAGTTACAGTATTGATAGTGAAATTCATTTTAGATAATAGAATTATTTTGATTCTGAATTGCTTTATGTGTATCAAGTAGATGAATAGAAAACATACAAATGCTGTATTTCCAAGACTATTTAAGCCTGTTTAGTAACATTTAAAAGGTTTGGAACTAGTCTGAGCTGATGTTTTTTCCTGTTCATTTCAGTTGCGACATAGTCTTCAAATTCTAATTCTGCTTTTCATAAAGTAACATGGTTGCTAAGATGTGGGCCTTACCTGTCTGCAGATGCATTGCTCTGGGCTGGCATGGCACCCTGATGTTGCTACGCAGATGGTCCTGGCCTCTGAGGATGATCGATTACCAGTGATCCAGATGTGGGATCTTCGGTTTGCCTCCTCTCCTCTCCGGGTTCTGGAAAATCATGCCAGGTACCATGCTGCTATTTCAGGGAACTTCGTTTTTTCATGTTTTTGTTCTAAAACATAATTCCTCATTTTTATTTAAAGCAGTAGTCAGGATTTTCTCCCCAAAATGGTAGATAGATCATATCATGCTAACATGAATCCTTTGCTAGAACATTTTCCACTGCTTACTTCAAATACTGAAGCAAGGCATAGAGATGTGTATCTGTAATCCCAGCACTTGGCAGTCAGAGGCAAGGAGGTCAGGGGTTCAAGGCCGTCCTCAGCTAGAAACTAAAATCACCTAAAATAGTAAAAATTTAAGTATATCAAACTCTTGACATTAACTGTAAAGTTAGATCTGTATTAGTCATCAGACCTAAGAAAATTGATGCCGTATAGCAACAGTTTAGGAACTGGTTTGATTCTGTTTCCATTTTCCTTTAGAAGCAAACATTTTTGAGAAATTAGGTGGTCTGTTTTCAGTTTGCATTAATATGTTGAGTAGATATTCTGAAAAATGGAAATTTTCTGATATTTTAGTGTCATTGTATTTTATAATTTGGCAAATTTCCTATCATTGATACTTAGTAGCAAATTTATGTAAATTAGTTCAGTGTGTTTAAATAAGAAAATTTCTTGTAATATTTTACTAGTTCCTAGCCAGGTAGTGTTGGCACACATCTTTAATCCTAGCACTCAGGAGGAAGAGCCAGGAGGATCTCTGTGAGTTTGATGCCAGCTTGGTCTACAGAGCAAGATCCAGGACAGGCACCAGAACAACACAGAGAAACCCTATCTCGGAAAAACCAAAAAAAAAAAAGAAAGAAAGACAGCATTTAACTGGGGCTTGTTTCTAGTTTCCGAGGGTGAGTCCATGGCCATCGTGGTGAGGAGCATGGCAGCGGGTGTGGTGCTGGAGCGGTAGCTGAGAGCTCACATCTGGTCCATAGGCCGAGACTCAAAGCCAAGTCCAGTGTTACACCTTCTCCAGCAAGGCCACACCTCCTAATCCTTCCCAAGTGGTTCCAGCAGTTGGGGACGTCTATTCAAACATGAGCCTGTGGGGTCCATTCTCATCCAGACCACCACATGAACTTCAGGGAGCCTGCACTGTAGAGGGAGGACAGCTGACTTACGGACGTGACGTAGACCGTGTGCAGGCATTGACACGGCACCTGAGTCAGTCCTCATCACGGAGTTCACTGTGGAAACTGCTATCACATGTCTCACAGGCCAGAAACTGAAGCTCAGCAAGGCTCAACTTGTCCCAGGTCATATATAAGCAGTCCAGCCTCAACGCTGATCTCAGAGTGGTCTAACACCACACTCTACCACAGAGCTTGGGAAGAAACCATCAGAATTTAGTAACGCCCAGTACTGGATGACAGAAATAATCTCTCTAGTCAGCAGTTTTCTTATACTAATAAATGGTAGATTATTTGATCTTTTGGTTCTCTTCCATCCCTATAGTTCTAGGGATGGCTGTAGTATAACATATAATATATTGGGCTGGAGTGATGACTCAGTAGTCAAGAGCACTTGTTGCTCTTCCAGAGGACCTGAGTGTATTTTTCAGCACTCACATGGCAGCTCACAGCCATCTGTAACTCTAGCTCCAGGGGCTCTGATGGCTCCACGCTTACTTGGACACCTGCACTCTCATGCGTGCATGCATTAAAAAATTTTTTTAAATGAACAAACCTTGGCTATTTGTTGTATTGTTACTGTATTAGAGATCAAACCCAAGGCCTTGTATATACTAAGCAAGTGCTTACCACTGAGCAAAATACTCAGACCTCCAATTGTGTGCTCTTAAGAAATAACCAAACATAATTCTGGTTTCTCATAGAATCTCTGAGTAACATAGATATGAATATAGAAAAGACAAAATAATTAATTCTGACTTTCTCTAAATAATAGAGTACAGAAGATTGTGTGTGGGGGTGGGGGGGTGTACACATGTTTGTGGCAGCCAGAAGTCAATGCTTGATGCCTTTCCGAGCATTCCTCAACCATATATTCTTGAGACAGTCTTTCACTAAACCTGGAGTCACCGTTGGACATATAGCTGGCAGATGAGCTCTGTGGATCTGCCTTTCTCCACCCCCCTAGCTGGGATTGCAGATGTGTGCTGTCATACCTGGCTTTGTGTGGAAGGGAGTGTGGATGTGGATGCATATATACCACTCCACATGCTGTGGAGGTCACAGTAGCCTGTGGTAGTCAGTGTCTCCTCTCACAGACCCAGGGATTGAACTAAGGTCTTAGAGCTTGGCAGTAGGTACCTTTACTTACTCAGTGGGCTGTTTTTAGACACAATGTGTGCCAGGCACCTCACTATTGAGTCGTCACCCCACCCCAAGGATTACACTGTGTGTAGCCCAAGGAATATCCTGTATTACCATTATACTGAGGTCAAAATATCCCTACTCTAAGACAGTAATCTGTAAGACCATGCTTCTAGACTTTAGAGTTTAATATTTCTTTGAAAAATATCTAAATTTTTCTTTTCAGTATACTCAATAAAGAGTACTTCCTGACAGAAGCTATAAACAGGACTGAGGATGTAGACTTGGGAGAGCACTGGCTTCCCATGTAGAGGCCTTTTTTTTTTTTGAGACAGGATTGTTCTGTGTGTAGACCAAGCTAGACTAAAACAGAGATCCATTTGCCACTGGTATTAAAGGTTTGCACCTCCACCCCCCCCCACCCCCCCATATGAGGCGTTTTACCTGTGTTCTTTCTCATGAACAGCCCTCCCGCCCGCCTGTGAGTTAACGGTCCACAGCCCGGGTTGTTGGGCCTTCACTCTCATTGCTTGCCCTCTGCACCGGGCACAGTGCTCAGCGTCTTGTGTCCAAGTTACGTGAGTTCCACTTCTGGAACATAGGTGACTCTCCACAACCTACACAGGAGGGATTGGAAATTCGCTTTCTTCAAGACTGAACATTTCCTCGTATTTTTGTGGGGTTTCTACCAGTGTGCATTTCTTCCTTTCTCTTTTTCTTTCTTAAGTTGACCGTTGAAGTAATAAACGGACAAGGGAGTTCCACTGTGGTCTCTCACACCTGTGTGCGACTATACTTTGTTCTCATTTGTTCTTTTCTCCCGCCTGTTTTTTTTATAGGGGAATTTTGGCAATTGCTTGGAGCATGGCAGATCCTGAATTGTTACTAAGCTGTGGAAAAGATGCTAAGATTCTGTGCTCTAACCCTAACACAGGAGAGGTAGGAGGAGGAATGCTTCTCAACCTATCAGCACTCTTAATACTTATTTCTACCTGAGTAAGACATTTCCATATGGTTTTAAGCCCATGATTATAATTAAGACCATTGGAGGGGGGTCTGAGATGTTACCCCATCAGATCTCTGTCAGGAACATTAGCCAGGCTCATTTCCTTGTACTTTAAAATTAATCTTTCTCTATTGGAACATAGATTCTAGCCACAGCCTTTTAAAAAATGATTCATTTTTATTTTAAGTGCTTTGGTGTTTTGCCTGCATGCGTGCCTGTGTGAAGGTGTTGGATCCTGGAGTTACACAGACAGTTGTGAGCTTCCATGTGGGGGCTGGGAATTGAACCCATGTCCTCTGGAAGAGCAGCCGGTGCTCTCAACTGCTGAGCTAGCTCTCCAGACCTAGTTGCAGCCTTATACCATTGCCTTTTCTCTATTGAAGTATATTGTTTCAGGTGCTTTTGAAGTTATTTTGATGGAAATGTGAGTAGCTGGATTAGGAGTGTGCCTCAGAAGTCGTGCTTGTTTATCATGTGAAAGGCCTAGGCTTGATTTCCAGCACCATTAAAAACAAAGTCTTCCAGCTGGCAAGGTGGCTCAGCAGTCAAGTCTGGAAACCTGACTCTGATACCTGGAATACCTGTAACCTTAGCACTCCTGCAGTGAGATTGGAAGCAGGAGAGCCGCCTGGAAGCTCGTGAGGCAGCCCACTTGGATATGCAGCATGGCAGAAACAACAGAGAGTCTGCCTCAACAAGGTGGAAGGAGAGAACCGAGTCCCCAAAGTTGTCCTGCATGTGTACTGTAACACATGCCCCCCCCCCCCCGTACCCCAAAAAACACACACACACACACACAGGAATAAAAGAATAAACAAAAACTGTTTTAACAGACTTGGTTCTTTTAGCTGTTGAGCATTGAACTTAGGGCCTCAAGTGCAACAATTCTGATAACTATTTATTTTTAATTTCCTCTCTGTGTGTATATATGTTCATGTATGTACAAATGCAGGAGCACTTATGTATATATACACCTGGCTGCCAGAAATGGATAGTGTATCTTTGTCAGTTAGATCTCTAGCTGTTTTTTGAGACAGTCTCATTGACCTCCCTCAGTGACTGGCCAGCTAATGCCAGGGCCCTTCCTGTCTCTGCCTCCCCAGCTGTGGGACTGTAGGCGAGCAGCAGACCTGGCTCCTCTGTGCAGGGTGCAGGGCCTTGCACTGCAGTCCTCATGCGTGCATGACACGTACTTTACACATGGAGCATCTCCCCGGCCTGGAATAGTGTTTGTGACGTTTTCCCACGGCCCTTTCCTTCTGTAGAAAACTTAGAGGCAGGCTTTGTTAGGATTCTTCAGCGATAAGAATGAGATAGACATGTTTTCTCTTGGCTAAAAGCCAGATTTGTTAGTGAGTTCTTTCTAAGAGTGGTTTTTTAAAGTAAATGTTCAACTGTACTTATTATCAGCATTACTTATTTTGGTTATGATCTGGCTGTACCTTTTTCTAACTTTAGCTTATTTATTTATGTTGGGCTAGGTATTATATGAACTTCCCACCAACACACAGTGGTGCTTCGATATCCAGTGGTGTCCTCGGAACCCTGCTGTCCTGTCGGCTGCTTCTTTTGACGGACGAATCAGTGTTTATTCTATCATGGGAGGGAGCATGGATGGGTTAAGGCAGAAGCAAGCTGACAAGGTAATAGGCAGTATTAAGGCTTTTGATGATCACAACTGAGAAAAAGAACCATGTTGTGTAATTATCTTTAGTGATTTTTACCAACCAGCAATGCTGCTTTAGGGGATAATTATTATTAGACTTTTTTTTGTGTATGATTTGAAAAATTGCAACATAGTTTATGTAGGTTACTAACTCATACTTTTTTTAAAAATAGCTTTCATCGTCTTTTGGGAATCTTGATCCTTTTGGCACAGGACAGCCCCTTCCTCCATTACAAATTCCTCAGCAGACTGCTCAGCACAGCATAGTGCTGCCCCTGAAGAAGCCCCCCAAGTGGATCCGAAGGCCTGTTGGCGCTTCCTTCTCAGTAGGTGGAGTTTGTTTTTAGGGTTCCGTGTAACATATTGACTGAGGAATTGTGGGACAGCACAAAGTACATTTCATCCCAGGTGACTTGTGAGGATTGAAAAGGAGGACAGTTGGAGGCTGGAGTGAAGTTTGAGAGCCTGGGAAGGTGTGCCAGTGGTCTCCATCCAGTTCTTTACTTTAGCAGGCTGCAGTCCCTTCCCTCTGGCGCAGCTTAGTGGCTGATGAGTTCATTCTTTCTCGCACAGTTCGGAGGGAAGCTGGTGACTTTTGAGAACGTTAAAGTGCAGCCTCAGCAGGGAGCTGAGCAGCAGCAGCGGCCGCAGCACGTGTTCATCAGTCAGGTGGTGACAGAGAAGGACTTTCTCAGCCGCTCGGAGCAGCTGCAGCAGGTCGTACAGTCCCAGGGCTTCATCAGTTACTGCCAGAGGAAGATTGATGCATCTCAGACTGAGTTTGAGAAAAATGTGTGGTCCTTCTTGAAGGTAAGGTTGAGCTTATTTCTAATTTTTGTTTGTGTGTGTGTCTACGTGCATGTTCATTTTACAGTGAGCACATTTATCTGCTTAGCTGTCTCTCCAGCCCTAAAATGGTTTCATTTCATTATTGATAATTGTTCCCATTATAATTAAAGTCTGTTTTCCTTTTGAAGAAACATGTGAGATAGTATGATTTCAGGAATGCATGATGAAATTCAAGAAACCCCAGCTGGGCACAGTAACACACACCTGTAATGCCAGCACTCAGGAAGCTGAGACAGGAAGATCTCAAGTTCAATGCCAGCCTGGGCTATAGCAAGACCTTGTCTCAAAAAGCCAAGATAATCTCATAAAGAGAACACAGCCTAATCTCTTACACCATTATAAGCTAAATAGTGTGAAGGTATATTTAAGGGAGAGCGACATCATTCAACAGATCTTAAAAATTAGAACCTGGAAGCTGCTGTAATAAAAACAAAGAATTTAGTGTCTGTAGCCAGTCTGGTCAGTGAACGTGGTGAGAGGAATGGGAGAGGAGAGGGGAGACTAGAGGGGTTTCTCTTCCTGCTGCTACAGGAGAGTCAAAGGAAAAACAACCTTGCAGCACACTGTCTTTCTTCATAGCGGACTAAGAGTTTGGCTTTCACAGATATTTCTTGATACTGAGTTTTCCAAGAAAAAACAATCTTGACTACAATGAGGTTAAACTCTATAAATGTAGACATTACAGTTTGTTAGTTAGGGTACAATTTTGTTTCCATTTGAAACGGTCTCTCACTTTGTAGTGCTGGCTCACCTGAACTGTTTTCTGTTGTTGGTCAGGCGACCCTCAGAGATCTGTCTGTCTGCCTCTAGTGCTGCAATTGAAGGTGTGTGCCTCCTTGCCCAGCTTAGGTGTGAAATTCAAAAAAAGTTTGGGGAGAGTGAGTACTGCATGCACTGTCTTGCATTCTCATAGAACCTTTGAACATGAATTACTTTGTATTTAACACAATTATACTTAAAAACAAGCCTCATTTATCCAGAATGATTAGTTGCTCAAATACTTACTTACTCTTAGAATATAGCTATTTTATCCATGCATGATGGTGCATGCCTGTAACCTCAGCAGTTGAGCAGTAGAGGAACTTAAAAGATTATCAATTACTGTATAGAGTTTGAATTTGAGACCTGGGCTATGTGAGACCTAGTCTCAAACAAACAGAAAACTAGTTTTTCAAAAATGTTATTTATAAAGTCAGGCGGTGGTGGCGCACGCCTTGAATCCCAGCACTTGGGAGGCAGAGACAGGTGGATCTCTGAGTTTGAGGCCATTCTGGTGTTTGGAGCAAGTTCCAGGCCAACCAAAACTATAGTGAGACTCAAATAAAGCACTCCAGTGCAGGAGAGATGGCTCCATGGTTAAGAGCAGGCATTGTGTTTAGACCTGAGTTGGGTCCTCAGCACCCATAACTCTAGCCGTAGGCACTGGATCCCCTCTGACCTCTGCCAGCACTGGACTCAGTGTGTACAAACCAGCTCCCAGGCATGTCCCTGCTTGCATAGTTAAAACCGTTTCTAAAGTTACATAAATTCTTCTTGAACAGTGAATTTTCAGGATTTTATAGACTTTAGAGTTTTTAGTAATTTGATTTGGAATTTGGTCAGTTCTTAGAAAAACTAGGTTTTAAATGTAATCTTTGTTTGAAGATTATGTTCTTTTAAAAGGTGAACTTTGAGGAGGATTCTCGTGGGAAATACCTGGAGCTTCTTGGATACAGAAGAGAAGATCTGGGGAAGAAGGTAAGGTCCTGAGAAGATCAAATGACCGCCGTAAACAGATGCTTGTGGCCTGGGTGGGGTATCTGTGTATAAAGTTCTAGACAGAGTCTCCAGTCCGTCAACAAACGTTTAGTAAGAATTGGTGTTTGTCACCCAAGTTTTCAGATATGAAACTCCACTTTCTGCCTGGATGTAGAAGCTACCAGAAGCACCTTTAATTCAGTCTGGACTGTCAGGAATATTTTGGCCGTGACAGATAAGTCACACACGCTGAGGTGTTTATTAAGGTTTGCTAACAGTGGCTTCAAAGAGAGAGGAGAGCAAGGATTAGGTGTCTCCCCAACTGTACAGTGTATGGGAGGTCGAGCATTGTCAGGGCCACTGCAGTTTCCCACCCTTTAGCATGAAATTCTTTTTGTTTTCAAGACAGTCCAGGCTGGCCTCGAACTCATGGAGATCCACCTGCTTCTGCTTCCTGAGTGCTGGGATTAAAGGTTTGTGCCATCACGACCCAGCTAGCATGAAATTCTTAAATGGCTTATTGTTGACCAGCTAACAGGTAGCTGAAACAGGATGGAATTTTCATGAGCCTAAGTAAACAAAGTCCAAGTAGTTTGCTTCATAGTTTAGCTTTTGAAAGAATTCCCTTTTTGAAAGAGAAACACACATTATAGTTTTGTAGTCTTCTCAGAAAGGGTCTGAATTGTGTCAGTGTTAACATCAGAATCAGTAGCAGTAAAAACCATAGAAACCTTGAGAACACTCTTATTCTCTGACCTTTCACCTCTGTTGGCGGTAACTAAAGGTTTTCTATAGAATTACGCAGCTGCCTAACTGGTGTGGGCTGCGTCAGGTATCATCTACTATGTGCTCCTCTGAGGGCAGCCGCACTGCCGGTGTCTTTGCTTACTCCTTAAAGTGTTAGTATTTATTTGATTTCCTTATTAGCTGTAGCCCCTTGATGCTCTGATTTTTCTAAGTTTCCAGGAGATTAAAGTTTTACTTGTATGCCTGAAAGCAAAAAATTAGGAAATACAATCATCAAAATACTTCTAAAGCAATTTGTTTTATATTGAGTACCTGAGGACATCTTTTTTTTTTTTTTTTTTCACCACCGCCCAGCTTGAGGACATCTTTTTAAAAAGTATTTGTAAGCCAGGTGTGGTGGTGCAGGCCTTTAACCCCAGCACTCAGGAGGCCGAGGCAGTAGATCTCCATGAGTTTCAGGCCATCCAGGGCTACATAGTAAGACCCAGTCTTAAAAAACAAAACAATAAGAAAAAAAATTAACAACAAAACAAAAATGATTTATACTTACTTAAAACAACAAAGTACAAGGGAGCATGTTTCTTTAAGGTTGATTTTGTGATTAGACAGCAGAGCTAAAGATCATTGGAGCAATAGAATTCCATGTAAACGAAACTAGGACCAGTAAGAACCAGTTGTGCACAGATGTTTTGCTCTTCCTAAACATACTGTCCCTGATAAGAACTTTTGTGGAGTTTGGCTGAGAAAAGAGTAAAGCTAAACCTTGCTGTCCACGCAGATTAGAATTGCACTTAGTAGGTGGGTTGTTGTTTTCATTTCAGGTTGCTTTGGCCTTGAACAGAGTGGATGGATCCGATGTGGTAAGACTCTAAAAATCACTGTCTTCCAAGAGTGTGGTTAGAGCTTGACAAGCAGTGTAATTTGAGCAGTTGATCTGTTTTGTCCCTCCTGGTTTAGAAAATTCTAAGTATTTTAGTAAGCTCGTAATTCTCATCTTAAGTTTAGCTGGTAAAGCATGTCTTTTGGTATATTTGAACGTCATGGAAGGGAAAACGGAATCAATGCCGGCTCAGATAAGGTAAAGCGCCTGTAAGTCACGTGACACTTGGTGACCAAAAGGGAAGGTGGTGGTAGTGATGGTTTCTGCTTTTCTTTTAATGTTGTTTCTGGAATAAATTTGTCCGGTTGCTTCTCATGATCAAGCTCTGGGTGTGGTTGGTTGGGTCTTTTGTCCCTCTTGTTACTAATAACCTTTTAATGCTACATTCTTCAACTTCCTCTGTGATTGTTTTATGTACCAAAGGCTCTTAAAGACCCTGACCAAGTAGCACAGAGTGATGGGGAGGAGAGTCCTGCTGCTGAAGAGCAGCTCTTGGGAGAGGTACTTATTTTTTTATATTCTATTGGACAATTATGTGATAATTGTGTATCTCACTTGAAAATACGGACATTTTCTGACTACTTGTTGCCAATGATGTTTGACTGTATTGCTTTCTCAGGTGTGTTTAGGGAGATACTAACAGAAGTGTCTCTGCAAGCTGGTTCATTGGCCCAGCTTCTTGATTGTATGGCTTAAAATTAGCAGTAGATGTGAGTTCTCCTTAATTGGGTCAGATGGTTGCCAGGATGCTAAACTGACAGAGAATTTACTCAGAAATGCAGTTGCCTTGCATGTCAAGGGAATGCTTTTTTCTTGGCACATGAATTTGTATAGCCCTGTCAGTGATAGAGGCTTCCAAGTTGCTCCTGAACTGGAACAGAAGCAAAGAATAGTTTTTAAAAAGCTAAGCTAATTGTGATGACTTACTTTTAGTATGTCCATAGCTGTGCTTGGTAATTTCTGTAACTAATTGAAAAGAGACCTTGAATACAGAGTTGTATCATTAATTAATTTCTTTGTAACTCTCTTTCTTCCCTCAACTAACAACTAATTCTATAGTTTACTCTGCTTTCTGTTTTCATTTCATCTTAGAAAGTTAATCAAGTTCTTATTTATTATCTAATCTTTGACTTTTCCATTGCCTTTTATGGTGGGGGAATAACTTGACTATGAGATGCTTATAAATATAATTCATGAATATATTGGGCTACTATGAATTGATTATGAAGTATATTTTCTGTCAAAATCAATCTCCTAGAATTTAAGAAAGAAATAGGGGACACTGTAAAATCTTGATAAAATTTTGAACTAGTTTTGGAGATACCTATAGAAAATTATAGATACCTACAAGTATGTTCATTTGTGTATGAGTAGATTAAATATGTATTATCAAATTAATGACTATTTGGTCATGCACTCATGAATAATAGATGATAACAATACTTAGCCAAACAGTAGTCATCATTGCATACTTTAAAGGTTTGAAACAAATTATGCATAAGGGGGTAAAATCTTCCCTTTTGTCTTGATGATACTATTTGCTTTTCAGATATAGTATCTTGTACATTCAAGGTTTTTTCATACATAAGAAATTAAGCATTTGGGGCCCTACTTATATCTCCGGCGTTCATAAGTAAAGAAAGGTTAGTTGTATAAAGAAAGCACATTTGAAAATGCTGAGTTAGAAAATGGGAAGATTGCATTGTTTATATAGACCTGGGGATTGAGCCCAGGGCCTCATGCATCCCAGGTCTTGTGTATCTATACCGTTGATAGACGTCTCCAGCCCTGAAAGCATTACTCTGTAACTTTTTGGTAAACAGATATAGTGAGGATGGGTGGCTGATTTATTCCTCAGTGTGACTGATGTAACTGACAGCACTTTTCTAAACTTTGAAATGCTAAAAGGGAGAAGGAAGCAGGATTAGCCTCCTTCTGTAAGGGGCAGTTAATTAATTAAGTTCTTTAGATGAGTCTGTGCTGTACTCCGCAGAGTGTGAGGCATTCACATTCAAGTGTGTAGGCAGCATGGATGCCTGTGTGAATGTTTGATTTCATGTAGGATAACTTTGTTTTCATTTCAAAAGAAAAGCTTGGGGATGTCTGTAGAGTCTTTATAAGCTGATTGTCCCTAATATAAAAATCTAAGAAGTTTTGGATTTCAGATCATTTTGTATAAACAGGCTTTTTCTTTTGGGCCACCAACCAGCTCCCAAATCATGACACGGAGACTTATTATTAGATGTGAATGATTGACCTAGCTTAGGCTCAGTTCTGGCTAGCTCTTTTACCTTAAATTAACCTGTTTCTCTTTAGCTCCCTTTTGTCTCAGGGCCTTTTACCTTTCTTTCCTCCTGTCTGTCTTCAGCTCTTTATTAGACCAATCAGGTGCCTTACGCAGGCAGAGTGAAACAGATGCAACACATCTTTTCTTTTTTTTTTTTTTTTAATTTTTATTTTTATTTTTTTGGTTTTTCGAGACAGGGTTTCTTTGTGTAGCTTTGCGCCTTTCCTGGAACTCACTTGGTAGCCCAATCTGGCCTTGAACTCACGGAGATACGCCTGGCTCTGCCTCCCGAGTGCTGGGATTAAAGGCATGCGCCACCACCGCCTGGCACAACACATCTTTTCATCCCTAAAACAAATGCAGCAAAAACAAATGTAACACACCTTTACACAGTTAAAGTAATCCACAGTATAAACAAATGTAGCACATCTTGCCCAGTTAAATAATATTCCACAACAATTTTGTATTAGATTTTGAATTGAGTCACTCAATATGTAACTTTTGTAATAGGAATGTGTGTGTGTATTATTCACCTATGTGATGTTCCATATATAATTTAAAGGAAAATGAAATGTATACTTAAAACAATGTTTATACTGCCGTGTGTGTGTGTGTGTGTGTGTGTGTGTGTGTGTGTGTGTGTGTGTGTTCAGAGACCAAACCTACTCTCAGGAGGCGTGCTCTGTGACTGTGTCATTGGTCCAGGCTCTGCTTCACTTTTGTACTGAGGACACCAAGTAATTTGTTTTGTGATTCAACTTGGACAAAAAGACTTTATACCAAACCTATAGACACTATCATTAAAAACACATATATTTTGCATCTTTGAAGCCACTCAGAGGTGGGAGTCTGAGAAAATGTTCCTTACTTTTGACAGCAACTTTTCAGGTCTCTGACGAGTGTGGACACTTGATTTGGTGTTCAAAGATGACTGGGTTTTATTTATGTCTCATGGGAATTAATGCCTTAGGAAGTCCAAGATTCTAGTCTACACTTGATTGGGAACATTTTGAAACAGCTTGGTATATCATCTTCTCAGTAGATGAATAATCACATATAATTTTTGGCAGTAAATCATTTCAGTTTCACTTTAGCTAAATTGTGCCTTTTTCATCTCTTTAGCGAATTAAAGAGGAGAAACAGGAGTCTGATTTTCTGCCCTCAGCTGGAGGGACATTTAACATCTCCGTCAGTGGGGGTAAGTGCTGTTGGCTTTGACTGAAATAAATCTCTTAGCCATAAGCAAGTTGTCTGTCTTTAAGCTTAATGAGAGAGAGAGGGAGAGAACAGTGCACTGTTGTTTTTTGTTTTTGAAACAATTCTCTGTGTAGATTTCGAACTCACAATCCTCCTGTCTCAGCCTCCTAGACCTGGGATTTCAGTTATCTACCAGTAGTCATAACTAGAAATGTGTTGTCCCGGTGGGCAGGGTTAAGCAAGAACTTGGTCATCATTTATAGTATTACCAGTGTCTTGAAAAGGGTAATGAGTTCTGACACACCTAAGTGATCTTTATTAATACAAAAAAAAAGTTACTATATATACATCCTGGTCTATTTCCATAACTTTCATAAATTGTGACAGTTTATTTTACAAATTTAATCTGCTAGTAATGATAAATTAGCAATGTGTTCTCCATTTGTCTGTGTATAAAAACTGGTGTGCGTAGTTTTCTTGTAATTGTTATCAGTAACAAACTCTAATTAACTTGGATGTTGTGTTTCCTTGTTGCAGATATTGATGGTTTAATTACTCGGGCTTTGCTGACGGGCAATTTTGAGAGTGCAGTTGACCTTTGTTTACATGATAACCGAATGGCTGATGCTATTATATTAGCCATAGCAGGTGGACAAGAACTCTTGGCTCAGACACAAAAAAAATACTTTGCAAAATCTCAAAGCAAAATTACCAGGGTATGTTATTTTTTAAAATAAATAGTAGCACAGAAACACATACACTCGTATA
Organism: Peromyscus attwateri; assembly: GCA_902168425.1. NCBI lineage: Eukaryota > Metazoa > Chordata > Mammalia > Rodentia > Cricetidae > Peromyscus > Peromyscus attwateri. Next base: position 30,413 of record CABHPP010140871.1, on the reverse strand, counting down.
TACTTTAAAATTTTTATGTTAGCCAGGTGTGGTGGCACAGACCTTTAATCACAGCACCTGGAAGGCAGAGGCAGGTAGATCTCTGAGTTTGAGGACAGCCAGAGCTACACAAAGAAACTGTCTTCAAACTGCTCCCCCACTTCCCCCCAAAAAATATTTTTCAGTGGGAGTCTTGCTACATAGCCTAGGCTTTCTCTGAATCTTTAATCCTTCTGCCTTAGGCGCCTGGGTATTAGAATTATAGACTTTTATTATTCTGATTATGGAGATAGTATCCTATTGTTATTATGGATAATTGAGATACAGAAAACAGGAAAGAATTAAGTTCTTTGATGCAGAAATGGTTGTTTATGTTTTGATGTGATAAAATTCCAGTGTTTCGATTCCCTTGCAGAGATTTAGTATAGAAAATCTCAAGGTAAAAATTTTAGTTGTCTCTTAACCTTGTTAAGAAGTTAGTGCCCGTTTTTCCACACCTTTATGTAGACAGTCACGATCCCATGTGGATGCACGTGTCGTTTTCTTTGTAGACACTGTCACAGTGTCAGCTTCTCTTGCATTGTTAAGGACTGTTAGATTTTTATCTAATATCTTGTGACACTATTTTATGACCAGGATGTATTATGTCACTATTTAGGATTGTTTGGGCTCGTTTTTAATGTCCTCATATAGGCAAACAACATTGTTTAATATAGTGATTAAAACCTTTGTTTTGCCTAAAGATTTGAACAGAGTTTTTGATTATTCAGTTATTAGAATTTCTGGCATAGAGGGTCTGAACATTTTTAAGTTTGGTGTTATTTTCCATATCTTAAAAAATAGTTTTGGACCAAGTGAGCTCCAGGAAAGGCGCAAAGCTACACAGAGAAACCCTGTCTCGAAAAACCAAAAAAAAAAAATAGTTTTGGAAATTTTTTGTTTTTGTTTTTTGAGATACGGTTTCTCTGTGATATCAGCCTTAGCTGTCCTGGAACATGCTCTGTAGACCAGGCTGGCCTTGAACGCAGAGATCCTCCTGCCTCTGCTCCCAAGTGCTGGGATTAAAAGCATGCGCAACCATGCCTGACCTGGAACTTATTTTTCGTGAAATTATCTCAATATTGAATCCTAGTGGTGGCTGTCCCCAGTTTCCAAGCTTTGCCTCGTGCGTCTCTGTCTGTCACACTGGCTGCCTTTCAGTTCCTTCTTCCATGCTCTTCTTCCTAAGCCTTGAGTGCACCCATGTACCATGGAGTGTTTGTTTGAAGTCAAACAACTGCATGGATTGGTTCTCTTCTACCAAGTAGGCCCTGGGGATTAGGTCATCAGCCTTGACCCTCAGGCTTGCCAGCCAGCACTCTGCCCTGCTTGGCCATCTCACTGACCCTAGAGTGCTTTTTAACCTTCTTCATAAAGTTCCTTCCTGCTTGTCCTTCAAATCAAGTCCCTCAAGACCCCATGGCCGTCAGCTTTTCCTGAACCATTGGACCCAGGAGCATCTTCCTGTTACAATGTTCTGCTAGTATCCTGTGCTTTTCCCTTGAAGCCCTTTGTAAAATTCGTTGATGCAATTTTCTTTTTGAAGGAAAATAGCATCTGTTATTTGGTTCAAGAATGTTTTTCACTTTGCTGCTGTGTGATTGGCATGAAAGCTGTAAATGGTTGTTTTGAAAGATAAGGTTGCTAGATAGGGGCTCGATGGCAGTGACCTGTCTCCCTGTGTTAGGTCCCAGCACTGCAGACATGTGCAGATTAGACAGTCCGGTCTCCTGTGGGTCGTAAAGACTTCATTTCCTGTTGCTTCCTTTTCCAAGCTCATCACTGCAGTGGTGATGAAGAACTGGAAGGAGATTGTTGAGTCCTGTGATCTTAAAAACTGGAGAGAGGCCTTGGCTGCAGTGTTGACTTACGCCAAGCCGGACGAATTCTCAGCCCTGTGTGGTAAGAAGTAAGCCCCATATGGGACTGTTATATAGGGGCGGGCAGGGTGTCTTTGTGTGTCTAATCTCAAGCAAGAATTACAAAATACAAAGGTGGGCTGTGCGCAGTGTTAGCTGCTCACTTGTTAGTATATTCAAGGCTGTGAATTTGATTCTGAGTGAGAAGAGAGAGACAGACAGACGAAAGAAGGGAGAGCAAATATAAAATACGTCATTTAAAAATAGTCTGTTCAGTGATAGTGGTTTCGGATAGACCAGGATATCTGCTACTTACAAGCTGTGTGACCCAGAAAAGACCATTTTCTAAGCCTCATTTTACTCATCTTTAATTGGCACATAGGCAGTTCTCAATAAATGTTAGTTGGGATCAATTAGTAATGGTAACGGGTAAAACTTTCCATTACAGGCCAGGGCTAACTTCGTGGCTTGGGAAACACAGAAGCTTACTTGCTGGCATGGATATTCACTATATGTTTCTGGATTTTTGTATTTGTAGTGCATTTGTAGTGTACTTAGCCACCACTGACAATGTATTCTATATATGCCATTCAGAGTTTTATGTTCAAATTTTCCCACTATTGTTCTTTCCTAATGTACTTGATGGAGAGCAGTTCTGTAGTTAGAGACTTTTATACGGTGTATGATATGCTATCCACCTCCATTCATTGACAACTAATAGTCACTGAACATTTAGAGTGATTGTGTTTCTTTCTGTTCTCACTGGTTGTAAAATTGAGTCCGGCCTCTGAAATGCCATTGAGCTGCTCCCAGCCTCATGCAGAGGGAGGTGGATGCCGTCTTGCCTTGTTTTCCTCTCGATTCACAGATCTTTTGGGAGCCAGGCTCGAAAGTGAAGGAGACAGCCTCCTGCAGACTCAGGCGTGCCTCTGCTATATTTGTGCGGGGAATGTGGAGAAGTTAGTTGCTTGTTGGACCAAAGCTCAAGATGGCAGCAGCCCCCTGTCTCTTCAGGTTAGTGTTCTGACACACAGGGTAGGCATGTGTTAGTGTCTTCCCACCTTCCTTCAGATGAAGTTGGAAACACTTCCGTCCCAGAAGCTCATTGCCTTCGTCATCTTAGGAGTTCTTTGGCTGGACCATCGTGTGTGTTTATTGTTGTCTTTAAAGAAGCCAGGTGGGCGCTGGGTGTTGGTGGCGCACGCCTTTAATCCCAGCACTGGGGAGGCAGAGCCAGGCGGATCTCTGTGAGTTCGAGGCCAGCCTGGGCTACCAAGTGAGCTCCAGGAAAGGCACAAAGCTACACAGAGAAACCCTGTCTCGAAAAACCAAAAAAAAAAAAAAAAAAAAAAAAAAAAAAAAAAAGAAGAAGAAGAAGCCAGGTGGGAGGTGATGGGCAGTCAGGTCAGGCGGCGTTCTGCACTCACTGGGCCCGTAGGTAGCAGAGCATTGACAGTAGCCCAGAGTTTAGCTGCTTTCTCTCAAGCTCCTCCCTCTGCCAGACAGCAGCAGAGTGTGGGCTGGAGAAGAGGAGACATCCCAGCACCGAGGAGAATATTTACGATCAGGATCCATGAAGTACAAGACACAGGAACTCAGATTAGAATCACTACACAAACTAGAAAGCCAGACTGTGGGACCGTACAACTTCAACTTTCCCCAGTCTTCAGATATTTCAATGTAGTAGTTAGTTTTCTCTCTGGAAAAACATTTTCTCCGTAGAGTCATTGTTTTAAAGATCATTCTTTTGAGACTAAAAGTCAGGTCTTTAAAAAAAAAGCAAGCTTTTCCTTTCAAGTACTTCTGAGAAGAAAACATGTTTCCTCTTGTGGATTGATGGCTTCCACAGGGCAGCCAGGGAGGGTCTCCACACACTCCCTCCTGCTCCCATCACAAGGCCTGCACCCCAAGATCAGCCCCACAGCCTTTGCCCTTGTGTCTTAGTCAGTTCTGCATCACTGTACTGAAATGGCTGGATGGATTAACTTTTACAGAAAAAGGATTTTATTTGGGGTCATGGTTTGAAGGTTCTAAGGTTGGGTGGCCTGTGGTTTGGGCCTCTGGCAAGGGCAACATATTTTGATAGGAGCACATGGCTGAGCCACAGAGAGCAGACGAGCAGCAGGTGACCTAGGCACACAGTCCCCTTAAGGGATGCCCCTAGTGACCTAAGGCCCCACTTCTTAAAGGTTCTACCACCCCTCAGTAGTGCCAGCCTCTGGGGGAACATTTAATTCAAGCAAGTGGTAAGCCCCTGTGGAGGTCATGTGCCTCTGTCCTGAGTCTGTGTGGTAGTGTGTTGTTGCAGGAACCATGGTATGTTGTGTTCGCGCATAATTCCTCTTCTGCTTGCTGGGTATCTATCTGCCCATCACTTTCAGTTTGGATACTTGTCCGTCTGAGATCAGTGGACAAATGTCTGGCAGGTTGAGGATGCTTAGAAAATAATAATCTATGTTGTCCATGGGGAGCAGGCTTCCTCCTCCTCTTCCTCCTAACTGTATGCTGTCCATGGGGAGCAGGCTTCCTCCTCCTCTTCCTCCTAACTGTATGCTGTCCATGGAGGGCAGGCCTCTTCCTTCTCCTCCTCCTCACTGGCTGTCATCCACATGGTGCTCAGTTCTTCCATGGTTTTCAAATAGGGATGAGGATAGGTGCTGGACTTTTGGTGGGTTTGGAAATCGTAGTGACTGTTTCTCTCCTGCTTCTTTCATACACACGTTGGGATCTCTGATTGTCTCCTCCCTTATTTTATCTTTTAGGATCTGATTGAGAAAGTTGTCATCCTCCGCAAAGCTGTACAGCTCACCCAAGCCATGGACACGAATACTGTAGGGGCTCTTTTGGCTGAGAAGATGAGTCAGTATGCCAGTTTGTTGGCAGCCCAGGGTAGCATCGCCGCAGCCTTGGCGTTTCTTCCTGACAACACCAACCAGGTAATTAAGCTGACAGTTCATCTTGGTTCGGTTTGGTTTGGTTTAGTTTTTCAAGATAGGGCCCTGGCTATCCTGCAACTCACTTTAAACCAGGCTGGCCTCAAATTCAGTGATGCCTTGCCTCTGCCTCTGTACTTCTGGGATTGTGCCACCATGCCTGGCTCTTTCTTTCTTTTCTTTCTTTCTCTCTTTCTTCCTTTCTTTTTTTTTTTTTTAAGAATCTTATATACATAGTCAATATATATGGTTAGCTTTTGTAAATCTATGTATTTGTGAATCTGTATGAGGTCCAGGTTTGAATTTAATCCCTTTCTCTTTTGATTATTTTAAGAATGTCTTTAATCTGATGGATCCTTTTTCCATCACTAGCTGCAGTAGTTGATTCCCTTTGGAGAACTTTCTTTCAGTCTGTTGTTTAAAGTAGCCCTGTGATTTGGGAGCACTGTCATTGTGCCATAATACAACCAAAGAGCAGCAGTGATATGACACTGAGCTGTGTCCTAACCAAGGAGCAGCCATAGGTCAAAGCCCTGCCTCGGTGAAGTACAAGGTGCACTGTGTCTCAGTGTCAGAAACCAGGTGTTGACTCACAGGTACAATATAGACGATGCTGTAGAATACTCAACATAGGAATTTCGGAGGGGGTCTCTTATTAAACGATCAGATTCCTTTAAGAAATCATCATGCTGTCATACAATTAACAGTTCTGTTTTCTTCCTTTGCTTCCTACAGCCAAATATTGTGCAGCTTCGTGACAGACTCTGCAGAGCACAAGGGAAGCCTGTGCCGGGACAGGAGTCATCTAAAAGTCCTTATGAGAGGCAGCCGCTGGCCAAGGGTAGACCTGGACCAAGTGCTGGCCACCCGCAGATGCCCAGAGTTCAGACTCAGCAATATTATCCCCATGTGAGTGATATGGTCCAGATGGAGTGGGAACCTGTGTGTGTGTCTTTGCAGATGTGCTTGGTAAAAGACACAGTGAAGCTAGACAGGGCCTACTGTGTCATAGTACACTTCCCGTGCACTTGAGACTCGTCTTTATGACCTGCTTCTCAAAATCACCTCTCTCATGCAGTTGTTGTAGGTTTGGTTGAAATTAGTTTTACTGTCCCTAGAAAGAGTGGCCAGTCCTCCCTCACACATGTCCATCTGCTCTCTGAATTTCTACTGGATTTGTTTAAGCAAGTATGTAGGTAAAGTAGTAGAATGAATAACCCACCAGTGATCTGGTGACTTTTCAGACGGTCGTTTTTTGACATTCTTTTGCGTCACCGGTGTAAGTGTACTCTGTCCTCTGTATCCACACAGTCAAGAGTGTCGGAAAGACACATTTGAGTGGACCAACTTACACATTGCAGAGAACTGACTGAAGGCGTTGTCGAGTGTGGACAGGATTACTCACTTTATCTAGTCTCATGTTTGTGGCATAAAATGTGATTATACTGTTTTTACAGTTTCATAAAGAAACGTACTTACAGACCAACAGATAGTCTGTCTGTCTTTCTTTCTCTCTTTGATAGGGTCTCACTATGCAGCTCTGGCCAGCCTGGAACTTACTGCGTATATCAGGCTGGCCTTGAACTTACAAAGATTTGCCTGCCTCTGCCTCCAGAGTGTAGGGGTTAAAAGTATGTGCCACCACACCCTGCCCTGCCTTCATATTCTTAAATGGAAGATACTTTTTTAAAATATATATAAATTGTAAATAGTCTTGATTGATAGCAAAGTTGGCATTTCAGATAGAACAAATAGGTGATAGGGTCAATCATTTTTTCATTATAGGAAAGGTAAATCTAAAATCCTGAGGCCTAGATCTAGTTCATGCCTTTTTTTGACTTTGGATCAGTCCTTAATCAAAACTGATTAAGAACAGAACATAATCACATTATATTTGAATATAGCTTTACTATCTAGAACACTGTGTTTCTAATTTTTTATTCATTTGGCAAATAATTATTGCAGCTCTTCTGTGAATGCCTGGCATATTCTTGCTGTAGGGATTATCTTGGTAAACAAAATATACATTTTCTCTACCCTCTGGATGTTGTACTTATAAAGCCTGTGATGTAAATGGGGATAAAATGTTGGCCAAGAAATCGAAGAGGTGGGATGTCACATGACCTAGCAGAGTTCAAGGCACAGAAATGTCAGTTCTCAGCATTGCATGGCTGCTTGAAGGCTAAACCAGGATTAGAATTTTCAGTCACCTTGTGTTTGGACTAAGCTGTTTCTTAAGGTACTAAATAAAGCAAGACTTTTACTCTACATTGGGAGAAAAGAAGCGTTAGTTATTCTTTCTTTCTTTGGGTTTATCTTTCTGAGAAACAGTAAAGGCATGTGAAGACTGTGGACCTTTTGTGGGTATGCTGGTGCACCCCTTCAATCCTTGCCCTCACTTGGGAGGCAGATGCAGATGGATCTCTGAGTTGGAGACCATTCTGGTGTCCATAGCAAATCCAGGCCAACCAGAGGTATATATCGAGATCCAGTCTCAAAATAAAACCGCACAACCCACAACAAAATCACAAAATAATCTGCTTTGCTTTTTACCAGTCTTATATTTTAAGAAAAACAAGTAAGTTCAGTCAAATAAAACAAGGATTTTCTCGCTGCATGGGTGAGGACATTGGTGGAGTTTTAAAATAGTTTTGCAGGCAGGGAAAGGGGAAGGAAGGGAAGCTGGATTAGTAGCAGTTCGTCTCCTTATAACCAGCACAGCTTTGCTTTGCTTTATTTTCTATGTGTGTGTCTTGGAGTTTCTGCAAAGATTTGCAACCAAAAAGGATTTTGCTGGCTTAAAAAGGTTTTAGAAAAACTTTGAGACAGGACTTAAGAGTGAGCAGCATGGTATAACAGAGGGTACACTGCCTGGAGATTGGAAGGCCAGTTCAGTCTTAACTCCATGACCGGTGAGCTGTGTGGACCTTAACAGTCTTACGTAAAAGCGGGGGCTAGATGAGTCATCTTGAATATCCAGCTTGAGTGTGCTTTGGTTATGTGATTTTGAATCTTCAGACAGGAGGAAGTGTACAGTTCTTGTGGAATGGCCTGATGGGGCATGTTGCAGATCACTAGTAGCATGGAAAAGATTTTACTTACCCCAGAGTAGCTTCTTCCTCTTCCTAAAGGACTTTTCTTCCCTACTTACTCTTTTTATTATTTGCTTATTTATTCTTATGTGTTATGGGTGTTTTGCCTGCATGTGCACCAGATCCCCTGGGACTGGAGTTACAGACAGTTGTTGGGAATCGAGCCTGGTCCTCTCTCAACAACTGAGCCATCTCTCAGCCGCCGGCCCCTCCTCATATGCTCTTGAATGGGCTTGTTCCTTTGCTTTGGTGGAGGTTTTCATGCCGAGCCCTTCCTGCCTCCCTCCTGCTGCTGTGCTGGCTTCCTTTGGAACGGCTGGCCCTGGAAGCAGTCGCCCGCCCGCTTACTACATGAACTCTTATTGCTTTACTTCTTGCTGCTAAGACCTTTGAGTTGTTTTTTCTTTTAACGTTTTTTACTTTTTATTTTCTGTGATTGGTGTTTCTTTGTTCAATTCAGGTTAGAGTTGCCCCTACTGTCACTACCTGGAGTAACAAAACTCCTACTGCCCTTCCCAGCCAACCACCTGCAGCCTCTCCCTGTGACACACAGGTATAGCCTTCCTTGTTCCTGCTTGAGCAGGATCTGCTCGCGTCAATATATATAACTACTACTGATTATATATATGATTATCTAGTCTCTGCCCTTCCTCCTCCTCCTCTCCAGTCCTTCCTCTGTGTCCATCTGCCTGCTCATTGCATTTTATTGCCTATGGGATGCAAGTGGCAATTCTTAGGACAATTAATTTATTTTCTTATCCTTTCTCTTCTTTGGCAGTTCTAAATTTCTTGAGCTAGAAAAATCTCAACCAAGGTTCAAATAACGGTTTAAATTGAATTTTACTGAAAATGTTTCTCTTTTTTGTTCTTTTTTGTAAGCATTTCAGAAATCAAAAACCAGAAGTCCCCTTTATGATACTTATCTCCAGAGTCTGGGGTAGTAAACGGAAATTAGTAGAGGTGAAAACTCTGGTGCCTTACCGTACGTAGTGTTAGCCCATGACCTCAGTGTTAGTGATCCTGTTAGGGGCTCTTAGCGTTTGCCATTCAGTGCAGTTACTTTGGACCTTTAAATCACTCAGAATGTGTCGCCTAGAAAAATGGGGGTGTTCTCAGGAAGATAGTATAGACAAAATGCAACTTTCTTATATAATAGCTTACAAAAAAATAAACACCAATTCCATTTCAGAGGTTACAAGGCCATGATGATGTTCTTGGTCCCAAATATAATCTTCCTTTTTATTCTATTCTCATTTCCTAGGGAGAAAACCCTCCACCTCCAGGTTTCATAATGCATGGCAATGTTAATCCAAACCCCGCTGCTCCGCTGCCTACATCTCCAGGTCATATGCACAGCCAGCTACCACCTTATCCACAGCCACAGCGTAAGTAATGGACCCTTGGAGTCTTCACAGTGGCCTGCCCTCCCTCAGCTACTTAGCGGCAACAAAGCCATGGTCAAATCAGCTTTGACAGATAAAATTGGGGGGAGGGGGAGGCGGGAAGCAGACAGAGTCCTGAGTCAGTGCTAGGAAGCAGCTTTTGTTTCATCCCGTTGAGAACAGTGCTCCATTCCTGAGTAGTGCATAGACCTGCTAAAGAGAATAAATTGTTTGTCTGGTTTTAGAATAGAGAAACAGAGCTGAAGAAATTACCAGTATATATTGTTTTTCTTCAGATAACATGACACAAACCACAGTTGTGAGGAGTTGGTTCATGGGACATTTGTTGCTGTTGTTTTTCCATTTTATTGTTATTGTTAGTGTAGACTTTTAAAAAATAAATATAGGTTCCCAGCAAAATTGAGCAGAAAGTGCAGAGTACCTGCGTGTGCTCACTTACACATACTCTTTGTACCCTGCTCTACACTGGTATGCTTTGCAGCAGTGAACAAATGATGCTGTTCTAGCATGTCAAATCCCATAGTTTATGTGAGTGTTCACTCTTGGGTTTGTATTTTCTGTGGACCTTGACAGAGAACAGCTACACTTGAAAAAATAAAAATACAACCAGATGTGGTGGCAGGTACCTTTAATCCCAGTACTCAGGTGGCAGAGGCAGGCAAATCTCAGTTTGAGGCCAGCCTGGTCTACATAGTTCCAGGACAGCCAGGGCTGTGTAGAGAGACCTTATCGCAAAAGAAAAAACAACAACAACAACAACAAAAAAAAAACCCCAAAACTACTGTTTTATAACTAAGAATAAAGAACCTAAATAAAAACCTTAAGGGTAAAATTATTAAACAACTATTAAAAATTAAGAATAAAGGGCCTAAATGATATCAGGGGACAGTTGTTAAGATTAAACAACTGTATAGACGGAGATGCCCCACGTAAGAACTGACCCTAACAAGGGCCTTCTGGCCTGCTGGGTTCTTCACATGACGCCTTTTCCGTGCAGTGCTCAGCAGAGCTGTTTTCGGGTGACAGGTGGGGGAGGCACACTGAAGATGCCCCTCCCTGCCCTGCTCATGCAGAATGTGGTGCTCTTGGGATCTCCCAGGGTGGGTTCGGGTTGAAAGTTGAAGTCTTGAGCTACCAAAAAGTTCTTGAAACTATAGGGTTTTCAAGAAAAGGACATGCTCTGGGTACAGAAGTCCTGCATGGCTCCATCTGGTGGATGCTAGCTGTCTCTGCAGTCTTCACAGGAAGTCTCAGAAGAGGGTCAGTTTTAATAGCTCTTGGATCTGATGGTCCATAATGTTCATCACCAGCAGCAGTATTCTAGGGATGGTGGTTTTCCTGTTAATGTTTTTCTTCTTGAGGTCCTGGAGATGGAAGCCAGGGCTTTTCCCATGCTAGGCAAGTGCTCTGTCACTGAGCTGCATCCCCAGTCCTTAGTGTTAGGTTTGGGTCTTACTGTTTTAACAGTAATGATTAAAGTCATCTCTCTAGGATGAGATTACTTTTTTTCCCTACTTCTGTCTGAATAAACATGTAACTAATTAAAATCTCTGTTTCTTCCCCTGATGTAGCTTACCAGCCAGCCCAGCAGTATTCCTTCGGAACAGGGGGGTCAGCAGCTTACCGACTTCAGCAGCCTGCTGCTCCTCCTGCTTCTAACGCTTACCCTAACACCCCGTACATATCCCCTGCCGCTTCCTATTCTGGGCAGCCTCAGATGTACCCAGCACAGCAAGCCTCCTCACCTACCTCCAACTCTGCTGCTTCTTTCCCCCCTCCCCCTTCCTCTGGAGCATCCTTCCAGCATGGCGGACCAGGAGCTCCTCCATCATCTTCAGCTTATGCACTGCCTCCTGGAACAACAGGTACACCGCCTGCTGCCAGTGAGCTGCCTGCGTCCCAAAGAACAGGTCTGCGCTTGGAAGGGATCGCTTGGGCCTCCTGTTAATGAGCAGAAGGGTGGGTGGAGGGGCATTCTTTGCAAGTGTCTGTGAACTGAGTAATGTGAGGTACTGCTTGAGTTTTTATAACAAACTCTAAAACTGTCTGTGAGTGTGAGCCTGCCATAATGAACGTCAGCTGCTAAACGAGGAAAATCTTAGTTAGAGCTTCCAAATGCTAAGAGTGTGTAACCTGCTGCTAACTTACTTTGAAAGGTAGAAAATTGGTTGACAAGACAAGTGGTAGTTGAAATCAGATTTAGTTGATACCGTTATGTGAAATGCAGACCTTGAATTTTTGTGGGGGACAGGGCATCCTAGATTGAACTTAGGCCTCACATGTGCTAGCTAAGTGATCTACCACTAAGCGGGCCTTCATTAGAGTCCTTCATTTCTTTACTTGAGCTCAAGTGTGCTCAGTGTTCTTAAAATGTTCTTGATTTTAAAACTGCCCTGGGGGCGTGCAGGCTGGTTCATTGGGTAAAGTGTTCACTTGCTAGAAGCCTGACAATCAGTTTGATCCCAGCGGGACCCGTGAGGGAGAATAGAAGGACAGAAGTGACTCCTGGAGGTTGTCCTCTGCCCTCCACATACACAAATAAAGAAAACCCTAAAGTAAGGCCTCTGTCCACGTCAGCAATTGAGTTTTCTTTTCCGATTATAACGGATGTTCAGACTAGTGGGGCAAAAACTTGAAGTGAGACTTGGTCAGCCCCTAATCCTGAGTCTGTTCTATAGTTGGCTGGTTTTAAAGCTAGCTGTAACTCAGATTGATAAAAGTTTCTCCTACATATGTGGTAGAAACATTCTTTTCAAATAAATACAACAATAAATGTGGATATGAAACATTTTTTAAATATTACTGCTTCTAAAGTCTTATGCGTAATGGGTCCCAGAAGTATAAACACATCTCTTTTCCCTTCTCTCATATGTAATATTAACATCCAGAGAAGGAAAATTACACACTCTCGGGGTTTTAGACACTTCGTTGTCTTCCCTTTATCTGTGGAGGCTCAGTGGGTGCTCAGTACCACCTACTACCAGCCCATATGTGATAGAACAGTTTAGTAGTTAAGAGTAATAGGAGATGAGCAGTAACTCCAAACTAGACGGCAAACTGCCATAGCTTGTCAGCATCAGTACTTCTGCGCTCTGGGGCCAGTGTTGAGTGAGGGAAGGGATGTGGAAGCGTGAGCACTATGGGTGCTCTGCGCCGTAGGTGCTCTGCTGACTGAAAGGGCAGCCCACTGACTAGGAGGTGGGTGCATAGACAGCATGGACATGCCAGACAAAGGGACAGCTTGCTCCCTTCTGTCTCCAAGTGAGGTAAGACAGCTGAACAGCATCAGATGGTATCAGGCTGCTCAGTGATGCATGATTTTAAAGCTTTCATTGTATATTTTACAAATATTGCTTACAAATTCTTAATATTCCATTTAATAAATCTGGACTGAAGTTGACTGTGGAAAACAAAACTGCATATAAGGGGAGCCAGCCACACACATTTCAGTAATACACTGCAGACACATTAGTAGTTTGATTGTTTAGAAATGAGTGCCGCCGGGCGTTGGTGGCTCACGCCTTTAATCCCAGCACTCGGGAGGCAGAGGCAGGTGGATCTCTGTGAGTTCGAGGCCAGCCTGGGCTACCAAGTGAGCTCCAAGAAAAGCACAAAACAAAAAAAAAAAATCCTCACCGAAAAAAACAAAAAAAAAAAAAAAAAAAAAAAAAAAGAAATGAGTGCCAGCTCATAGAGTTCCAAAAATGCCCTGTAAGCCTAGATTAGCAACCATTCAGAGTGGCTGGATATGATTCTTAATTCAAAGGTAGTGTGGGTTCAAGCAAATCCCTCTAAAAAGTAGTACAGGAAGTAGAAGGGGAATTCACATTTATTAAATGTCTTGGACATGTTCTAGCATTCGCTGTATGTTTTGTGTTTAGGTCCTCACACACCCAAGAAACAGAACTTCTTTGTCTTGTTAAAATTGTAGATGAGGAGACTAGAGCTCCCTGGGAGTTGTGAACAGTCTCAGGAGTGTGCGCATTGGTTTCTGAGTTCGAGAACAGTCTCAATAGGGCGCGCCGGGTCTGTGTCTTCACAGCCTGTGTCAGAGTTCTGATGTTAGTGATAGATGCTTCCCAGTGGAATTACAGAATTTCCCCACACCACTGCTGGGGGCATTTGTCACTTTATAATAGGAAATAACTATTTGCACGGCATTGTTTTCCTCCTTGAGCAAAAGTGCATTTTGCCATGAGGTTATGGGCGCTGTACAATTGTTCTAATGTGGCTGAGAGACAGAGCTAATGGAAGAAGACAAAACTAACATCCCTGGTACTCAGCATGCACTGGGTATGCCCTGCTGCCTGTCAACCTCCCCATGTCAGCCTCCTTTGCTTCTTTGTACAGTACTTCACCATATTTCCACTGTGGACTTCCTAAAGTTTTTGTTGATGTTATGTAATTGTGACTGAAATTTTGTCATACTGTAATGTGTCTTGGATCGTGGGTTTGTTTGGGATTTAGAAATTCCATTTGGCCAGTGGATACAATTCCTGTTAGATCCTGCAGAGTCAGGCTTTCTGTTAATATATGAGAGTGTGTGCCAAAGGCTCAGAGAAATGGATGTTGTTATTCAGTCTGTTCTTAATGAGAGCCTGTTTAATCTGTAATTGGAATTATCGCAGAAGGAAACAGGCAGAAAAGAACAGTATATTTCTAGGGAATAGAAGTCCTGTTATATGCTAGGTAATAAGATTTCTGTGTCAAGTTTTGTGTCATTTTGAAGAGCCTTATGTACTAGGATAGGAGTTTATAGTTCATACAGTAAGAAAATAATAGTCTAGTGAGAGATTTTGAACTGCTAAGTGGTACTTCAGGGTCAGTAACCTGGAGCTGTCCTTGCAGGAGAGATTGCGGACAGATTAGCAGACTTAGAGGCAAGACAAACGCCGCCCACCCTGTGGTGAAGTGACAGCAGTGTAGGTCTGAGAAAGCGGCTTCCTAAGAGAAAACACTTCGAAAACTATGAAGGCTTTAGAATTTTACTCAAAAATTATTTTATGATAAATGGCCTGTAAGCTACAATGAAGCTGTCTTTGGGTGGACATTACTGTTTTTGTTCAAAATGGAGTCATGTACTTGATGTTGCTTATTTTCACGGGACTTTCCTTAGTCTAGTCATAGTCCTTGATTTATTTAGTCCTTCATATGAAGGAGAGGCACAGGAGAGACATCCTTTTCTCTGAGTGCTTTTATTTTTATTTTGAACAATGGTTTCAAGGATTCTTTATCTTTCTCATTGTAACAGTCAATCTTGTGACCCCTTTAAAAATGTCATGCTGGGCTTATAGAGAAAGGGAGTAGTTCTGTAGAGTAGAGTAGTTCTGTAGAGTAGAGTAGTTCTGTAGAGTAGAGTAGTTCTGTAGAGTAGAGTAGTTCTGTAGAGTAGAGTAGTTCTGTAGAGTAGTTCTGTAGAGTTCTGTAGAGATCAGTTAAGTTGTGTTTGTAAAATGTCATATGTAAATAATTATTTAAACTGTCAAAGCAAAAAAAAAAAAAAGCTAGAGCTGAGGTTCAGTTCCTACTCATGAAAGAGAGGGAGGGAGAGAGAGAGAGAAAGACAGAGAGAGAGAGAGAGAGAGAGAGAGAGAGACAGACAGAGAGACAGAGAGGGGGGCAGTGGAGGGGCAGGATTGGACAGGGTTGAGGACTAGGGCCATGTCTCTGGTAAAAAGTGCCGACTGTGCAAGTCTCATGGCCTGAGTTCTCCAGAACCTGTGAAGCTGGTGGGCTAGCTAGCCTGCAGTGAGACTCAGTGACAAAGACAAGAGAGACCCTGCTTCAGCACTCCCACGGGTCTCCTGCTTCCACATGTGAGCTGTGGTACACCCACATGAATGAACGCTAAGTTAATCACCACATTTTTACAATAGAATATGGCTGAGCCAAAACTATGTATTAACTTGAGAAAATGTTTAGCCAGGACTTATTGAAACAGAGCACGTTTAAACATTGCATGATTTGATGTTAGGCAGAGTCAGTGAGCATATAAGGGGAGAGGACTTGATGATTGTGCAGGTTTTCCTCCTCGGCAAACTGCCTCACTGCCCGTGTCTCCTGGTTCCTCATTCAAGCTGGAGAACTGGCTGCTCTCTTGAGAGTCTTGATTCTGATTTGATTCCAATTCACTGCTAACTTTGAATTTCTGACTTCATTCTGACCTTTGTGTCGCCACTAAGGGGTCATGTGAAAATTCTCCCCAGACTTCTTCGTGCTGCTACTTGGTGAAAGCCAGTCCCCGGTCTTCTTGGAAGAGTCTTTGTCCCCTGTCCCTTCCTGTCAAGAGAGTGAGAAGAGGGCATATTGCTGACACACTCCTCAAAGAAGCTCACATCCAGCCTGTTTCCAGTACTTGGAGGTGTCGGCTGTGGTATCCCCAGCCCAGATGCCGAGGTCTGGGCCGCAGACAGTGCATCTGTAATTGGAACCAGGCTAGTCTCCTTACAGAATACACACAGTGACTCTCCAGACGTTGGCTAACTGTGGTTTGAGTTAGGTTGTATGGTATAGTCATCATGTAAACATTTATAGACAGCATTGATCACTCTTTTCTATAGTTAAACCCTTCCAAATGCAAGAAATTGGCTTGCATTTGGAAGCCATATTGTAAGGAAAACATGTCAGTAAAGACTGGAGTCATCTTCCGAGCAATAGATCTGAGGCTGTGGGATCCTTTCCTACCGCGTGCTTTCTCAAGGATGTGTGTGTCTTGGGTGAAGCTCACATGGAATTGAGTTCACCTTTTTAATTGTTGTTTTCTCTTGGCTGTTCCCTTGCCAAGTGAAGCTGGTGCACTCTGAAAGGCTGTGTGCAGATGAATGTAGCTACCTTCATGCTTCTGAGCTGCACCAGGCCGGCCTGACTCTGAGTACCTGACGGGGACAGGGAGTGTGGTCAGACTGTTTGCTTCTGCTCCAGTGCTGGAGGCTTGACAGCAACACTGGTGTCACCTAGGAACTCCCTGGAGAGAGAACGTTAGGCCCTGTCTTAACTTCACAAATTAGAATCTAGTTTAACAAGGTTCTCAGTCAGCTTGGTTCACAGCTTTGAGTGATGCTAGCGTGAAAACACTTGGTGCCATATGGCGTAAGGAGGTATCATATTGGGAAATGCTGGTCAAACAGAGAAGCCGTTAGGACAAGGACTAGGGACACTGGCTTCTAAATGAAGGGTAAACCTCTCTTAGAGAGAGAGCGTAGTCAGAGGGGAAAGTGCTGTTTAAGAGTTCATTGTATTTGTACAATGTAAAGGAATTCACCCAAAGAAACAAGAACTTGCTTCATCGGACAGAAGACTTTTCACATAACTTGATTTAAAAGTAAGCTTTAGGGCAAATGTGGTAGTGCACATCTGTAATTCCAGCACTTGGGAGGGGGGAGGCTAAGGAAAGGAGGATCATGAGTTTGAACTTAGCCTAGACTACATAGTGAGCAGCCTGAACTACAGAGTGAGTAGCCTAGGCTATATTGTGAGCAGTCTAGCTATCTAGTTAGAGACCTTGTAAGAACTAAATTTTAAAAATTGTAAAGTAAGTTTTGTTCCTTTGCAGCGCATTTGCATTTTCTGAGTGCTGTTAAGCAGGGAAGAAAAAGTATAACGTGATAATTTGAGCTTAGAATGTCTTCCATAATACTGTCTAAGTGACTTTTACATTTTATCTACAGAAAATCAGTCTTTCCAAGACCAGGCATCTGTATTGGAAGGTGAATTGGTTGTAAAACATACCTTTAAAATACTTTAATCATTAAATACAGCTAATGAATGGACATCAACAATAATGCATGTGAACTTACCCTAAATCTGATTGGTATCATTTTTATTTGGCTTCTTAATTGAATCCAATTTTAGAAGTGATTGAATGTGTATGATGACTCACAGCTTTAAATCATAGAAGCCGTGTGTTTGCTATGAATATGACAGGTTGCTCTACGCAGGTAAGAATATGAGGTGATGGGAGAGATTTGAATGATTCCTGTGTGATGGTATGTTAGACATGACTCAGTAGCTTATGACCAGCTCCTAAATGTTCGAAGCCCTCCCTATTCAGCCTCCTGTCTCAGATGAATTTGTAGGAAGTAAGTTCTGTTTAAAAAGCAAAGCAGCTAAGTCCACCATGTTTAGGAAAAGAGCTGACCGTGTTCAGTAACATTAAGCATGAACCAGTTCCTTTGGTGTGCTAAGCAATTTAGTTGTGATTTAGTATGTGTGTCAGCTTATCTGGCAAGGGGGAAATCCTGAGGAAAACACACTGGGGAGGGGTGGGCACTATCCATCTTCACATGTTCTCTCACACACCTGTGCTTAGCAGCCGTCTGTGTCCACAGTGAGGTGTAACGTAACCTCGTCCTAACTGGGAAGTGGTCGGCTTTCCGCGTGCTGTGTCAGGCACTGGCACTAAAACACCAAGCAGTGCTGATGGCCACTTTCACTTGGAGATGCTGGGGTACCGGGTTTCCAGTTTCTGATGAAACGTACTGTAGTTGTCTGTAGTTTCATAAGACAGGAAACTGAGAACTACTGCTGTTATATAGTCGAGCGCTGGTGGATTTTTGGTGTTTGCCTTGTGGTACTGGGAATGGAACCTGGACTTCCTACTCTGGGCAGACATTCCACCGTTGAGCTGCTGCTTGACCTGGGCGCCTACTCTTTTTTAAGAGGACTGTGTTTAGTGTCTGATGTGCTTGCCGCACTGCGTTTCGGTCCGTCGAGGATGACGGAACGCTCTGCAGAAGCACACTCACTGAGCTGTGCCCTGAGTCTGGAGAGGAGAGTGAACTGCCTCTGGAGGCTGCTGTCTGTTAGACACAAGGACTTCAGCCTCAACTTAGGACAGTAGCGTCACTGTCAAACATGCTGCCTACTAAGGCATGCCCTGTGTGATCCGTGCTGATTGGTAAAGCCTGTATGGCAGTTACCTCGCTGTTTAGGAGAATTTCTAAGTGTAAGATGAATCATTTTCTTCCTTTCAGGGTTTTGAAGGAAAATGTCTTCTGTTGTCTGTTCTAGGTCCTCAGAATGGTTGGAATGATCCTCCAGCTTTGAACAGAGTACCGAAAAAGAAGAAGGTAATGGAAAAGTTCTCTGTCTAGATCATCTATAGCCATGCAGAGCACACTACACTTGACTGATCCTTTTAAAGGCAGAGCTTGCAGGTTAATGCATGTCAAATGCATTGCACAGTTTATCTCCAGAAAACCCATCTCTAAGCAGTGGTGAAAGGAGGGGAGGAAGAGAATGTGTTCAAGCCTTCCCTGTGCTGAGGAGGGCGGACACAGCCCAGTTCAGTGTGGAGGGGAAATAGAGAATGTGTTCAAGCCTTCCCTGTGCTGAGGAGGGCGGACACACCCCAGTTCAGTGTGGGGGACCTGGTAAGCTGAGGCAGGCAGACATGGGGAATGGCTGAGGAACCTGGGACTCAGCTTGGGATGAGCTTACATTCCCTCTTCTCATGTTCTTGGCAGCCTGAGATGCTTACCTGCACATTCCGTGTCCACGCTCCCTCTCTGAACAATGCACCTAGCAACTCATTAGCCACTTAGGGCTTCCACTTTGATTGAGCTGCACAGGTATCCCACTCTGAACAATGAAATAAGTTTCTCCTCTCCTTAATGACCACCAAACTTGGACAGATTCTAGCTGAACAAGTACTAGATTAGAAAGCCTGATCTGGCCTGAACTAGTTTTGAGCACATGTGGAATAAAGCAAAACTGTGTCCACAAGTGAACTTTTAGGAAGAATTTCCTACTTACCATCTATGTCTACACGATTTAGCTTGCATGTGTAAAATCAGATGCATTGTGAGGTGGGGCCTGTGCAGTGGATAAATGGTTCTATAAATTATTCTGTCAGTCAAAATGGAGAACAAAAACTCCTGCCTTTAGACTCCATAACTAGAAACCTCAGGGAACAACAGCAACAAACGTGGACTGTTGAGCGACCTTGTTCATGGGGCCTGCTGTCAGTCTTGACCTGTGTCTCTCTAATCTGAACCTTTTTTGTTTTTTGCTTTGAATAAAGTTACTTTACCGCTTTTGCAAATGTATGCCAGCCCTGATTTTAGTCCTCTGAATAAGAGGCCAAGAACCTGGAAACACAGCCCAGATCCCAACTACTGGTCAGAGTCTGAGGCCAGTCTTGGCTTGACCCTGTAGTGAGACTGTGTCAACTGACCTCGACGCCTGTACCCACCCCGGGAGAACCTTGTTCTGGTGACAGGTTGTTCTGGTAAGGCAGGTTGTCACTCTCCTACAGGCCTCAAGCAGCAGGAAACAGGATTTCACACTGGGCTCTTGATTATTTGAGTTCTAGCAATAATCATGATTATATTTTGTAATCAATGAAATTTATAATTACATTTTAGATTTTCTTTTGCAATATTTTTTAATGATTGTGTTTTGTCTGCATGTATGTCTGTGTGAGGATGTCAGATCCCCTGGAACTAGAGTTACAGACAGTTGTGAGCTGCCTGTGGGTTTTGGGAATTAAATCTGGGTCCTCTGGAAGAGCAGCCAGTGCTCTAACCCCTCAGCCATCTTTCCAGGCCCTCCCAATATTTTTTTAAAAATAAGTTTCTGAATTTTTTTCCATGTGCACACAAGCACTTGAGTGTGTGTGTATGTGTGTCACATACTCATGCACATGCCACAATGTGTGTGTGTAAGTCAGAAAACACCTTGTAGAGAGTTGGTTCTTTCCTTCCACCATGTGAGTCCCAGAGACTGACCTCAGGTCCTCGGGCTTGGTGGCAGTCGCCCTTACCCACTGAGCCATTTTGCTGTCCCTGTCACAATATTAAATAAGAAATGCCCTGTATTTAGCATTGTTTATATGTCAATAATTGTTATACAGTGTCAGTAATATGAACACAAAATGGTATTTTTCTTTTCCTTTATTTGAGACTATATATATTGTAAATTCTTAGTGATTTCTTTCCCCCAAGTATAATATTGAGAGGCTAGAACATAAAATTAGAAGACATTAAGTTAGTAAGGAAGCCCCAACAAAAAGTTAATAATAACCAGAAACTTAACTTGCTGTTTTCAGTACCTAGTAAGAGCTACTTAGTGATTTATGAGATTGGAGTTACGTCCCGTTGTCATTTAATATATGCACATGCACACATGAGCACACATTATGACACATTGGTTTCCTGTACTGCTAGACGAAAAGGCCATGGCCTTGGTGACTGTATGAGACGACAGTGAACTGGCTCTTAGGTGTATTCCTCACCCACGTTAGCCACACTAGGTCTACATTGATGTTTTACCCTGCGATTCTGCATAAAGTTTCATTTGAAAATGTCTACTGCAAAGAAAATTTAACTATGAGAGGTACTCTAAGGCCTTTAGTTTTATTAGCTAAGAAAACATTGTTTTCCTTTTTATTCTTAGTTTTGGTGTTTTAATTTTTCCCCCCATCTTTTAAAAGACGCCTGAAAACTTCACGCCTCCTGTTCCCATTACATCACCAATCATGAACCCTTGCGGTGATCCCCAGTCCCAGATGCTGCAGCAGCAGCCTTCAGCTCCAGGGCCACTGTCAAGCCAGGCCTCCTTCCCACAGCCGCACCTTGCAAGTGGCCAGCCCTTCCATGGCGTCCAGCAGCCTCTTGGTCAAACAGGCATGCCACCATCTTTCTCAAAGCCCAACATTGAAGGGGCCCCGGGAGCTCCTATTGGAAACACCATCCAGGTAACATAAATCTGTAGACGTGGCATGGGAAGATGGCTCACTTCAGCATGTTTCTTACACAGTTCTACCCATGGTGTTTTCAAAACAGCAACTTCATTTTAAGAGACTGGTCGTGCACATGTATATTATTTTCCAATTACATGATTATATGTAAGCTTTTGAGACAAGAATTATCCATTTTCGGAGTGTATGTTTACTATGTCATGGTAATTATAGTCTTAATCTAGTCAGTACAAAATTTAAGGTTGGATGAGTCTTCTCTACATCTGAGGTCGCTAAGTAAAAGCTGGTTTATAGGCTTTTCTTAACATGTTAAATAAAAATGTTATGCGTTACATCATTTAATGTG
Organism: Peromyscus attwateri; assembly: GCA_902168425.1. Taxonomy (NCBI): domain Eukaryota; kingdom Metazoa; phylum Chordata; class Mammalia; order Rodentia; family Cricetidae; genus Peromyscus; species Peromyscus attwateri. The sequence goes on along the minus strand of CABHPP010140871.1, from coordinate 9,064 downwards.
TTTGCTTAAAACCTGCTAAGCCAAGCTGGGCATGGTGACACACACCTTTTTAATCTTAGCACTCAGTGGAGGAGGCAGGCAGATAGATCTCTTGAGTTCAGGGACAGCCAGGGCTACAAAGAGAAACTTTTTCTTTGGAAAAAAACAATAAAACAAACAAACAAAAAACCCTGCTAAGCTAGCCATACCTCTAGATGGCGAGACACATTTATACTTTGTCAGTGTCTCAGAAGTTTAAGAACTCCTAATACATTTCCAAGTGAGACTTAGAAAGACAAAGATGTCTTGACCTATACATAAAAATGTGAAGAGCGTAGGTCAGTATCCACTATGAGGAAATGGAACGAAGTCCTGCCTGAGCTTAGAACATGTGGATGGTTGTTGAGAGATCATCCTGCCTACAGAAGTTTTCAGTACTGCAGGTTGCATCATCTGAGTTGGTTCTTACCTCCCCTTTGGCTAGAGTGTTACAGCTTCTTGTTGGTAATGGATAAGGACAAATAGTCACCATTATCCATTATTCCTTGCTCTCTGCTCCAACCACATTGGCCTCCACCTGGTCCCTTATGTGCTTGTGGCCCTTCCTTTCTACATGTTCTTCCCTCTGTCTGGGATGCTTCGTTACCTCCTCAAGTGGTTAGCCTGCTTATCTTCTATAAGTTTCTGAAGTGCATTCCCTCCCTTTGGTCAGATTTGAGTTTTAGTGACTTTTAGTCTCCCTAAGCATCGACTTACTGTAGTTTACATTTTTAAGCTTTGCTTCTCTCCCAGTGGCCTCTGAACTACCTTAGTCTGAGATCATTTCTATATTGGCTCACCAGTGAGTAGCTAGTCCTGGTGCATAGTTGCCTGGCATTTACTGTGTGAATGAGAGAATTAACTGATGAGTAAAAGTGTAGAAAACTGGAGTCCTCGTTCACCCTTTCATCTTTGTTCTTAGCAACGTTGTGATCTGTTGTTCTGTCTTACCCTCTGGCCTAATCTTGCAGTCTTTTGTAATCAATTAGCACACTTTAAGAAGAGTGAAAGAGTAGTTAGATGTGGTACACACTTGCAGTTCGAGCACTTTGGAGGCTAAGTTAGAATCACCACGAGTTCAAGATAGCCTGGGTTGTACATCAAAACCCTGTCTCAAAAAACAAAATGAATGAAAAAGGAGTAAACGGATAGAAGAACACTAGGATAAACAAAATAGGTGACTCAGTATCTGACTAGTCAGTTACTTCAAGGTGTGAGTGAGAGAGAGAGGAGAGAGGAGAGAAGAGGAGGGGAGGGGAAGAGCAGAGGAGAGGAGAAGAGAAGAGATAGGGATGGATCCCAGGCCTCACATTCATTGGACAAGCATTCTACCACACAGCTGAGCCCCAGCCCTCTGCTCAGGCAGATCCAGCTGCCCAAGGAGTGCTGGCACTTCCTCCTGGTATCATCTTCTCCTGGGTGATTTCCCACATGAAATCTTCATTGTACTTTTAACTGATCTGTCCCTAAGGTGATTGGTTCTCTCTTCCCCATAGAAGCAAGACTCTGTATAAAATACTTCCTGGTCATTTCTGATTGTTTGTATACCACTAATTCTTACAGCATGTGCAGGCTCTGCCAACAGAAAAAATCACCAAGAAACCTATTCCAGATGAGCACCTCATCCTGAAGACCACGTTTGAGGACCTCATCCAGCGCTGCCTCTCTTCAGCCACAGATCCTGTATGTATTTTCCCTCTCATGGTTGACTTAATTATAAATATAACCTGGGGCTGGAGAGCTTTTGCAGAGAACCTGGGTTTCATTCCCAACACCCACATGACAGCTCACCACTGTCTGTAACTCCACTCCCAGGGGATCTGACACCCTCTTCTGACCTCTGACGGCACTGCACACATGTGGTGTACATACATGCAGGCAAAACACGTGTACACATAAAACAGTAAAATAAAAATCTTTCAATCTTTTTTTTTAAAGTCCTTTTAGTGTTCCTTCATTATTGTTCCAAGTCCTACAAATTGTGTGTCTTAGAGGTAATCAAGCTAGCACTTGGTTTACTCAGATTAGTGAACATTTAACCTTTGTAACAACCCTGTGATGGGGTCTTCATTCTTCTCCCAGATGAGAAAGGGGTCGAAGAACAGCCTGCTCCGGGTTCTCAGCCTACAAGCTGAGCTGCCTGTCGTCTGCTGACCTTTCCCATGCAGATGTAGGGCACAGCAGTGACAGGCCAGGGGGCTGCTACTGGGGAGCTCGTCAGTATTGGAGATGTGGCCATGGTCAACATAACTGCGTAGGATGCCTTTGGGTTGGAGCAGAGCCCATAAAGCCGGCCCTGTTGGAAACGAAGTTTCATTTGGTACCATCAAGCACAGAAAATGTCTGTTAAGCCATCGGCTGCTTGTCTGTTGAAAATGAGAAGTTAGCCTCTGGGATTTGTTGTTCCTTCAGACATGGGTGTTGATTTGTTCAGTCTTTTGCCAGCCTAGTGGGAAGCCGTGTTCTGTATTGAAAATGTCCGCAGAGACCTCAACACTGGTATTCTGGGAGTGATAGAAGGACCAAGTAAAAACTGGGGGCAAATGAAGTCACTAGCCAAATGGATGCTGTCTTGTGCACAGTCTTCCAAAAATGGGGGTGTTCAGTGAGGGCACGGCAGGATTCCAGTACTTCAGGCGTGAGTGAGGGTGAAGAGGACGCCGCAGTATATGGTCATCTTCTCAGTCTAACCTACTCTGTCTCCAGAACGCCTTCCTGCTGTGTACCTAGGAGCCCTGGGTGAAGAGAACAGGAGGAGAAGCTCTATGTCTGCAGTCAGCCCTCTTGTCCTGTCCAGCTGTCTGTCTGTAACTAGATGGCGGTAGCTTTGAGCAGGGGCCATGGGGTTCCTGTCTACAAAGTTCCCTTCATTTAGCAGTGAGAGTCATTTGTATAGTGTGGATTTCTTCTTCCCCTTTATTCACACCTAGTCGTGCAGCACAGTTAGTGTGCAGTGCTGCCCTGAGGGGCCTCATCCTCTGCTGAGACAGGCTGGGCACTCACTCCTGCCCACACACCCCGGCACCTGTGCTGCTGCTGCCCCTTCCACCCTCAGCCAGCTCCGACAGTCTGCTGCCCAACACTGCCAGTCACCGTAAAAGTACTGCGATTATTTATTATTTTCCCATTTATTAGAATTGTTGATATGTAAGTCTCTGTCTCCAGTACAGGACATGGTAGATATTCAGTAAAAATGATGAGATTTTTCTAAGGCTGGTCATTTATCATATTCTATTTTTAAAACCTTTAATTTTAGTGTTTGAAAGTTTTTGGCTATACACATAAGAGTGTGTGCATTGAAGCAGGAGAGTGACCTTCATTTAAGTCTGTTTTCCCTCTTGGTCATCCTCTTTGGAGGGAGGAGGTCTGGGGATCAACCCCAGGGTGTGGTCCATGTTTGGTGAGCTTTCACTCCACCACCCACCCCCTCCTAGTGATCTGAATGCCAGAAACGTGAGGCAGGATTAATCGTAGCAGATGTTGGGAAGTGTGTAAATAGGAATTTTGAAAGGTGAGAGAGAGAGATTCCACAGTTCCTCCTCTATGTTTCCTTTTTACACACATCATCTCCCGTCACTGTCCTTTTCGGTGACACTGATCCTTTGCTGCTGCCCAAGGCCTTTGAACATGTCACAAGCTGTACATGGCACTCCTCGTTAGGGGAGTTGGTGATCCACATGAAACCTACTTAAAACCCGTTTTGTGCTCATCCCCTCCCTGCCTTCAGTAGATCATTAATGTCCGTTCCAACAACCTGTTCGAGCTTGTGGTCATGCTGCCTGCACAGTAATAGCATCGAAAGATTCGTGTGTAACACCTGTTCTTCCTGTCCTATAGCAAACCAAGAGGAAGCTGGACGATGCCAGCAAACGCCTGGAGTTTCTCTACGACAAGCTTAGGGAACAGACAGTAAGTTTTTCCCGGGGGGGGGGGGGGGGGGGGGGG